>JAQQFT010000416.1:0-27233 GCA_029582265.1 Zoroaster sp. YZ-2022 | reverse complement strand
TAAATCCCTCCATGCACACTTAGCCCTCCTTAAAATACGCTACTAAAATACGGGCCATAACTCAGGGTAAACACCTGACATTGTTGTGATTAAAACACAAATACGAATGAAATTATTTTGAAGCGACGGTTATAACTTTTAAAAGTTTCTTTTTAAGGAGGGCTGAATAAATTTATATCCAAATTAAAGCTTAGGTTCTCCTTCTTTTAGGAAAATCACATGACTTTTTATTTAGACAATTCTCCATACCTTCAAGTAATTCCAACGGGCCCTGGTGCAATACACTTAGCCCCCTCCAAATTAATACTGTCAAAATACGGGCTATAACTAACCAGGGTAGACAGCCTATATTGTTGTTAGGATTAAGACAACAAATACGAATGAAATTATTTCTAGCGACGGTTATAACTTTAAAAGTTTTTAAGGAGGTTGACAAATTTATATCCAAATTAAAGCTTTAGGTTCTCCTTTAGAAATCACATGATTTTTTACATATTTAGACAATTTCTTCATACCTTAATCGGCCTCCATGCACACTTAGCCCTCCGCAAAATACTGTCAAAATACGGGCCATAACTCAGGGTAGACAGCCCTATTGTTGTGATTAAAAACACAAATACGAATGAAATTATTTCTAGCGACGGTTATAACTTTTAAAGTTTTAAGGGAGGCTGACAAATATATATCCAAATTAAAGCTTAGGTTCTCCTCTTTCAGGAAATCACATGACTTTTACATTAAGATAATTTCTTCATACCTTAAACGGCCTCCATGCACACTTAGCCCTCAGCAAAATACTGTCAAAATACGGGCCATAACTCAGGGTAGACAGCCTATATTGTTGTGATTAAACACAAATACGAATGAAATTATTTCAGCGACGGTTATAACTTTAAAAGTTTTAAGGAGTGTCGACAAATTTATATCCAAATTAAAGCTTAGGGTTCTCCTTATTTAGGAAATCACATGACTTTTTTTACATTTAGACAATTTCTTCATACCTTAAACGGCCTCCATGCACACTTAGCCCTCTGTAAAATACTGTCAAAATACGCCCATAACTCAGGGTAGACAGCCTATATTGTTGTGATTAAAAGACAAATACGAATGAAATTATTTCTAGCGACGGTTATAACTTTAAAAGTTTTTAAGGGAGGCCGACAAATTTATATCCAAATTAAAGCTTAGGTTCTCATTTTTTAGGAAATCACATGACTTTTACATTTAGAAAGATTTTCATACCATGCACACTTAGCCCTCCTTAAAATACGGTCAAAATACGGGCCATAACTCAGGGTAAACACCCGACATTGTTGTGATTAAAACACAAATACGAATGAAATTATTTCTAGCGACGGGTATAACTTTAAAGTTTTTAAGGGAGGCCGACAAATTTATATCCAAATTAAAGCTTAGGTTCTCCTCTTTATGTAAATCACATGACTTTTACATTTAGACAATTTCTTCATACCTTAATCGGCCTCCATGCACACTTAGCCCTCCTTAAAATACGGTCAAAATACGGGCCATAACTCAGGGTAGACAGCCTATATTGTTGTGATTAAACCACAAATACGAATGAAATTATTTCTAGCGACGGTTATAACTTTAAAAGTTTTTAAGGGAGGCCGACAAATTTATATCCAAATTAAAGCTTAGGTTCTCCTCTTTAGGAAATCACATGACTTTACATTTAGACAATTTTTTCATACCTTAATCGGCCTCCATGCACACTTAGCCCTCCTTAAAATACGGTCAAAATACGGGCCATAACTCAGGGTAAACACCCGACATTGTTGTGATTAAAACACAAATACGAATGAAATTATTTCTAGCGACGGGTATAACTTTAAAGGTTTTTAAGGGAGGCCGACAAATTTATATCCAAATTAAAGCTTAGGTTCTCCTCTTTTATGAAATCACATGACTTTTACATTTAGACAATTTCTTCATACCTTAATCGGCCTCCATGCACACTTAGCCCTCCGTAAAATACCGTCAAAATACGGGCCATAAACTCAGGGTAGACAGCCCATATTGTTGTGATTAAACACAAATACGAATGAAATTATTTCTATGACGGTTATAACTTTAAAAGTTTTTATGGAGGCCGACAAATTTATATCCAAATTAAAGCTTAGGTTCTTATCTTTTAGGAAATCACATGACTTTTACATTTAGACAATTTCTTCATACCTTAAACGGCCTCCATGCACACTTTGCCCTCCTTAAAATACTGTCAAAATACGGGCCATAACTCAGGGTAAACACTCATATTGTTGTGATTAAAACAAATACGAATGAAATTATTTCTAGCGACGGTTATAACTTTAACAGTTTTTAAGGGAGGCCGACAAATTTATATCCAAATTAAAGCTTAGGTTCTCCTCTTTTAGGAAATCACATGACTTTTACATTCAGATAATTTCTTCATACCTTAAATGGCCTCCATGCACACTGAGCCCTCCGCAAAATACTGTCAAAATACGGGCCATAACTCAAGGTAGACAGCCTATATTGTTGTGATTAAAACACAAATACGAATGAAATTATTTCTAGCGACGGTTATAACTTTAAAAGTTTTTAAGGGAGGCCGACAACTTTATACCCAAATTAAAGCTTAGGTTCTCCTCATTTAGGAAATCACATGACTTTTACATTTAGACAATTTCCTCATACCTTAATCGGCCTCCATGCACACTTAGCCCTCCTTAAAATACGGTCAAAATACGGGCCATAACTCAGGGTAAACACCCGACATTGTTGTGATTAAAACACAAATACGAATGAAATTATTTCTAGCGACGGTTATAACTTTAAAAGTTTTTAAGGGAGGCCGACAAATTTATATCCAAATTAAAGCTTAGGTTATCCTCTTTTAGGAAATCACATGACTTTTACATTTAGACAATTTTTTCATACCTTAAACGGCCTCCATGCACACTTAGCCCTCCGCAAAATACTGTCAAAATACGGGCCATAACTCAGGGTAGACAGCCTATATTGTTGTGATTAAAACACAAATACGAATGAAATTATTTCTAGCGACGGTTATAACTTTAAAAGTTTTTAAGGGAGGCCGACAACTTTATATCCAAATTAAAGCATAGGTTCTCCTCTTTTAGGAAATCACATGACTTTTACATTTAGACAATTTCTTCATACCTTAAACGGCCTCCATGCACACTTAGCCCTCCTTAAAATACGGTCAAAATACGGGCCATAACTCAGGGTAAACACCCGACATTGTTGTGATTAAAACACAAATACGAATGAAATTATTTCTAGCGACGGTTATAACTTTAAAAGTTTTTATGGGAGGCCGACAAATTTATATCCAAATTAAAGCTTAGGTTCTCCTCTTTTAGGAAATCACATGACTTTTACATTTAGACAATTTCTTCATACCTTAATCGGCCTCCATGCACACTTAGCCCTCCTTAAAATACTGTCAAAATACGGGCCATAACTCAGGGTAGACAGCCTATATTGTTGTGATTAAAACACAAATACGAATGAAATTATTTCTAGCGACGGTTATAACTTTAAAAGTTTTTAAGGGAGGCCGACAAATTTATATATCCAAATTAAAGCTTAGGTTCTCCTCTTTAGAAATCACATGACTTTTACATTTAGACAATTTCTTCATACCTTAAACGGCCTCCATGCACACTTAGCCTCCTCCTTAAAATACTGTCAAAATACGGGCCATAACTCAGGGTAGACAGCCTATATTGTTGTGATTAAAACACAAATACGAATGAAATTATTTCTAGCGACGGTTATAACTTTAAAAGTTTTTAAGGGAGGCCGACAAATTTATATCCAAATTAAAGCTTAGGTTATCCTCTTTAGGAAATCACATGACTTTTACATTTAGATAATTTCTTCATACCTTAAAACGGCTCCATGCACACTGAGCTCTCCGCAAAATACTCTCAAAATACGGGCCATAACTCCAGGTAGACAGCCTATATTGTTGTGATTAAAACACAAATACGAATGAAATTATTTCTAGCGACGGTTATAACTTTAAAAGTTTTAAGGAGGCCGACAAATTTATATCCAAATTAAAGCTTAGGTTCTCCTCTTTAGGAAATCACATGACTTTTACATTTAGACAATTTCTTCATACCTTAATCGGCCTCCATGCACACTTAGCCCTCCGTAAAATACGGTCAAAATACGGGCCATAACTCAGGGTAAACAGCCTGACATTGTTGTGATTAAAACACAAATACGAATGAAATTATTTCTAGCGACGGTTATAACTTTAAAAGTTTTATGGAGGCCGACAAATTTATATCCAAATTAAAGCTTAGGTTCTCCTCTTTAGGAAATCACATGACTTTTACATTTAGACAATTTTTCATACCTTAAACGGCCTCCATGCACACTTAGCCTCCAAAATACTGGTCAAAATACGGGCCATAACTCAGGGTAGACAGCCTATATTGTTGTGATTAAAACACAAATACGAATGAAACTATTTATAGCGTCGGTTATAACTTTAAAAGTTTTTAATGGAGGCTGACAAATTTATATACAAATTAAATCTTATGTTCTACACTTTTAGGAAATCACATTACTATTTACATTTAGACAATTTTTCATACCTTAAACGGCCTCTATGCACACTTAGCCCTCCTTAAAATACTGGTCAAAATACGGGCCATAACTCAGGGTAGACAGCCTATATTGTTGTGATTAAAACACAACATACGAATGAAATTATTTCTAGCGACGGTTATAACTTTAAAAGTTTTTAAGTGAGGCCGACAAATTTATATCCAAATTAAAGCTTAGGTTCTCCTCTTTTAGGAAATCACATGACTTTTACATTTAGACAATTTCTTCATACCTTAAACGGCCTCCATGCACACTGAGCCCTCCGCAAAATACTGTCAAAATACGGGCCATAACTCAGGGTATAGCCTATATTGTTGTGATTAAAACACAAATACGAATGAAATTATTTCTAGCGACGGTTATAACTTAAAAGTTTTAAGGGAGGCCGACAAATTTATATCCAAATTAAAGCTTTGGTTCTCCTCATTTAGGAAATCACATGACTTTTACATTTAGACAATTTCTTCATACCTTAAACGGCCTCCATGCACACTTAGCCCTCCTTAAAATACGGTCAAAATACGGGCCATAACTCAGGGTAAACACCCGACATTGTTGTGATTAAAACACAAATACGAATGAAATTATTTCTAGCGACGGTTATAACTTTAAAAGTTTTTAAGGGAGGCCGACAAATTTATATCCAAATTAAAGCTTAGGTTCTCCTCTTTTAGGAAATCACATGACTTTTACATTTAGACAATTTCTTCATACCTTAAACGGCCTCCATGCACACTTAGCCGTCCGTAAAATACCATCAAAATACGGGCCATAACTCGGGGTAAACACCCGACATTGTTGTGATTAAAACACAATACGAATGAAATTATTTCTAGCGACGGTTATAACTTTAAAAGTTTTTAAGGGAGGCCGACAAATTTATATCCAAATTAAAGCTTAGGTTCTCCTCTTTTAGGAAATCACATGACTTTTACATTTAGACAATTTCTTCATACCTTAAACGGCCTCCATGCACACTTAGCCCTCCGTAAAATACTGTCAAAATACGGGCCATAACTCAGGGTAGACAGCCTATATTGTTGTGATTAAAACACAAATACGAATGAAATTATTTCTAGCGACGGTTATAACTTTAAAAGTTTTTAAGGGAGGCCGACAAATTTATATCCAAATTAAAGCTTAGGTTCTCCTCTTTTAGAAAATCACATGACTTTTACATTTAGATAATTTCTTCATACCTTAAATCGGCCTCCATGCACACTTAGCCCTCCGCAAAATACGGTCAAAATACGGGCCATAACTCAGGGTAGACAGCCTATATTGTTGTGATTAAAACACAAATACGAATGAAATTATTTCTAGCGACGGTTATAACTTTAAAAGTTTTTAAGGGAGGCCGACAAATTTATATCCAAATTAAAGCTTAGGTTCTCCTCTTTTAGGAAATCACATGACTTTTACATTTAGACAATTTCCTCATACCTTAATCGGCCTCCATGCACACTTAGCCCTCCTTAAAATACGGTCAAAATACGGGCCATAACTCAGGGTAAACACCCGACATTGTTGTGATTAAAACACAAATACGAATGAAATTATTTCTAGCGACGGTTATAACTTTAAAAGTTTTTAAGGGAGGCCGACAAATTTATATCCAAATTAAAGCTTAGGTTCTCCTCTTTTAGGAAATCACATGACTTTTACATTTAGACAATTTTTTCATACCTTAAACGGCCTCCATGCACACTTAGCCCTCCTTAAAATACGGTCAAAATACGGGCCATAACTCAGGGTAAACACCCGACATTGTTGTGATTAAAACACAAATACGAATGAAATTATTTCTAGCGACGGTTATAACTTTAAAAGTTTTTAAGGGAGGCCGACAAATTTATATCCAAATTAAAGCTTAGGTTCTCCTCTTTTAGGAAATCACATGACTTTTACATTTAGACAATTTCTTCATACCTTAATCGGCCTCCATGCACACTTAGCCCTCCGTAAAATACTGTCAAAATACGGGCCATAACTCAGGGTAGACAGCCTATATTGTTGTGATTAAAACACAAATACGAATGAAATTATTTCTAGCGACGGTTATAACTTTGAAAGTTTTAAGGAGGCCGACAAATTTATATCCAAATTAAAGCTTAGGTTCTCCTCTTTAGGAAATCACATGACTTTACATTTAGACAATTTTCATACCTTAAACGGCCTCCATGCACACTTAGCCCTCCTTAAAATACGGTCAAAATACGGGCCATAACTCAGGGTAGAACAGCCTATATTGTTGTGATTAAAACACAAATACGAATGAAATTATTTCTAGCGACGGTTATAACTTTAAAAGTTTTTAAGGGAGGCCGACAAATTTATATCCAAATTAAAGCTTAGGTTCTCCTTTAGGAAATCACATGACTTTTACATTTAGATAATTTCTTCATACCTTAAATGGCCTCCATGCACACTGAGCCCTCCGCAAAATACTGTCAAAATACGGGCCATAACTCAGGGTAGACAGCCTATATTGTTGTGATTAAAACACAAATACGAATGAAATTATTTCTAGCGACGGTTATAACTTTAAAAGTTTTAAGGGAGGCCGACAACTTTATACCCAAATTAAAGCTTAGGTTCTCCTCATTTAGGAAATCACATGACTTTTACATTTAGACAATTTCTTCATACCTTAATCGGCCTCCATGCACACTTAGCCCTCCTTAAAATACGGTCAAAATACGGGCCATAACTCAGGGTAAACACCCGACATTGTTGTGATTAAAACACAAATACGAATGAAATTATTTCTAGCGACGGTTATAACTTTAAAAGTTTTTAAGGGAGGCCGACAAATTTATATCCAAATTAAAGCTTAGGTTCTCCTCTTTTAGGAAATCACATGACTTTTACATTTAGACAATTTCTTCATACCTTAAACGGCCTCCATGCACACTTAGCCCTCCGCAAAATACTGTCAAAATACGGGCCATAACTCAGGGTAGACAGCCTATATTGTTGTGATTAAAACACAAATACGAATGAAATTATTTCTAGCGACGGTTATAACTTTAAAAGTTTTTAAGGGAGGCCGACAAAATTATATCCAAATTAAAGCTTAGGTTCTCCTTTAGGAAATCACATGACTTTTACATTTAGACAATTCTCTTCATACCTTAAACGGCCTCCATGCACACTTAGCCCTCCTTAAAATACGGTCAAAATACGGGCCATAACTCAGGGTAAACACCCGACATTGTTGTGATTAAAACACAAATACGAATGAAATTATTTCTAGCGACGGGTATAACTTTAAAAGTTTTTAAGGAAGGCCGACAAATTTATATCCAAATTAAAGCTTAGGTTCTCCTCTTTAGGAAATCACATGACTTTTACATTTAGACAATTTCTTCATACCTTAATCGGCCTCCATGCACACTTAGCCCTCCGTAAAATACGGTCAAAATACGGGCCATAACTCAGGGTAGACAGCCTATATTGTTGTGATTAAAACACAAATACGAATGAAATTATTTCTAGCGACGGTTATAACTTTAAAAGTTTTTAAGGGAGGCCGACAAATTTATATCCAAATTAAAGCTTAGGTTCTCCTCTTTTAGGAAATCACATGACTTTTACATTTAGACAATTTCTTCATACCTTAAACGGCCTCCGTGCACACTTAGCCCTCCTTAAAATACTGTCAAAATACGGGCCATAACTCAGGGTAGACAGCCTATATTGTTGTGATTAAAACACAAATACGAATGAAATTATTTCTAGCGACGGTTATAACTTTAAAAGTTTTTAAGGGAGGCCGACAAATTTATATCCAAATTAAAGCTTAGGTTCTCCTCTTTTAGGAAATCACATGACTTTTACATTTAGATAATTTCTTCATACCTTAAATGGCCTCCATGCAAACTGAGCCCTCCGCAAAATACTGTCAAAATACGGGCCATAACTCAGGGTAGACAGCCTATATTGTTGTGATTAAAACACAAATACGAATGAAATTATTTCTAGCGACGGTTATAACTTTAAAAGTTTTTAAGGGAGGCCGACAAATTTATATCCAAATTAAAGCTTAGGTTCTCCTTTTTTAGGAAATCACATGACTTTTACATTTAGACAATTTCTTCATACCTTAAACGGCCTCCATGCACACTTAGCCCTCCTTAAAATACGGTCAAAATACGGGCCATAACTCAGGGTAGACAGCCTATATTGTTGTGATTAAAACACAAATACGAATGAAATTATTTCTAGCGACGGTTATAACTTTAAAAGTTTTTAAGGGAGGCCGACAAATTTATATCCAAATTAAAGCTTAGGTTCTCCTCTTTTAGGAAATCACATGACTTTTACATTTAGACAATTTCTTCATACCTTAATCGGCCTCCATGCACACTTAGCCCTCCGAAAAAATACGGTCAAAATACGGGCCATAACTCAGGGTAGACAGCCTGACATTGTTGTGATTAAAACACAAATACGAATGAAATTATTTCTAGCGACGGTTATAACTTTAAAAGTTTTTAAGGGAGGCCGACAAATTTATATCCAAATTAAAGCTTAGGTTATCCTCTTTTAGGAAATCACATGACTTTTACATTTAGACAATTTTTTCATACCTTAAACGGCCTCCATGCACACTTAGCCCTCCGCAAAATACTGTCAAAATACGGGCCATAACTCAGGGTAGACAGCCTATATTGTTGTGATTAAAACACAAATACGAATGAAATTATTTCTAGCGACGGTTATAACTTTAACAGTTTTTAAGGGAGGCCGACAAATTTATATCCAAATTAAAGCTTAGGTTCTCCTTTTTAGGAAATCACATGACTTTACATTTAGACAATTTCTTCATACCTTAATCGGCCTCCATGCACACTTAGCCCTCCTTAAAATACGGTCAAAATACGGGCCATATAACTCAGGTAGAACAGCCGACATTGTTGTGATTAAAACACAAATACGAATGAAATTATTTCTAGCGACGGTTATAACTTTAAAAGTTTTAAGGGAGGCCGACAAATTTATATCCAAATTAAAGCTTAGGTTCTCCTCTTTTATGAAATCACATGACTTTTACATTTAGACAATTTCTTCATACCTTAATCGGCCTCCATGCACACTTAGCCCTCCTTAAAATACGGTCAAAATACGGGCCATAACTCAGGGTAGACAGCCTATATTGTTGTGATTAAAACACAAATACGAATGAAATTATTTCTAGCGACGGTTATAACTTTAAAAGTTTTTAAGGGAGGCCGACAAATTTATATCCAAATTAAAGCTTAGGTTCTCCTCTTTTAGGAAATCACATGACTTTTACATTTAGACAATTTCTTCATACCTTAATCGGCCTCCATGCACACTTAGCCCTCCGTAAAATACTGTCAAAATACGGGCCATAACTCAGGGTAAACACCCGACATTGTTGTGATTAAAACACAAATACGAATGAAATTATTTCTAGCGACGGTTATAACTTTAAAAGTTTTTAAGGGAGGCCGACAAATTTATATCCAAATTAAAGCTTAGGTTCTCCTCTTTTAGGAAATCACATGACTTTTACATTTAGACAATTTTTTCATACCTTAAACGGCCTCCATGCACACTTAGCCCTCCGCAAAATACTGTCAAAATACGGGCCATAACTCAGGGTAGACAGCCTATATTGTTGTGATTAAAACACAAATACGAATGAAATTATTTCTAGCGACGGTTATAACTTTAAAAGTTTTTAAGGGAGGCCGACAAATTTATATCCAAATTAAAGCTTAGGTTCTCCTCTTTTAGGAAATCACATGACTTTTACATTTAGACAATTTCTTCATACCTTAATCGGCCTCCATGCACACTTAGCCCTCCTTAAAATACGGTCAAAATACGGGCCATAACTCAGGGTAAACACCCGACATTGTTGTGATTAAAACACAAATACGAATGAAATTATTTCTAGCGACGGTTATAACTTTAAAAGTTTTTAAGGGAGGCCGACAAATTTATATCCAAATTAAAGCTTAGGTTCTCATCTTTTAGGAAATCACATGACTTTTACATTTAGACAATTTCTTCATACATTAAACCGGCCTCCATGCACACTTAGCCCTCCGCAAAATACTGTCAAAATACGGGACATAACTCAGGGTAGACAGCCTATATTGTTGTGATTAAAACTAAAATACGAATTAATTTATTTCTAGCGACGTTTATAACTTTAAAAGTTTTTAAGGGAGGCGGACAAATTTATATCCAAATTAAAGCTTAGGTTCTCCTTTTAGGAAATCACATGACTTTTACATTTAGACAATTTCTTCATACCTTAATCGGCCTCCATGCACACTTAGCCCTCCGCAAAATACGGTCAAAATACGGGCCATAACTCAGGGTAGAACACCTGACATTGTTGTGATTAAAACACAAATACGAATGAAATTATTTCTAGCGACGGTTATAACTTTAAAAGTTTTTAAGGGAGGCCGACAAATTTATATCCAAATTAAAGCTTAGGTTCTCCTCTTTTAGGAAATCACATGACTTTTACATTTAGACAATTTCTTCATACCTTAAACGGCCTCCGTGCACACTTAGCCCTCCTTAAAATACTGTCAAAATACGGGCCATAACTCAGGGTAGACAGCCTATATTGTTGTGATTAAAACACAAATACGAATGAAATTATTTCTAGCGACGGTTATAACTTTAAAAGTTTTTAAGGGAGGCCGACAAATTTATATCCAAATTAAAGCTTAGGTTCTCCTCTTTTAGGAAATCACATGACTTTTACATTTAGACAATTTTTTCATACCTTAATCGGCCTCCATGCACACTTAGCCCTCCGCAAAATACGGTCAAAATACGGGCCATAACTCAGGGTAAACACCCGACATTGTTGTGATTAAAACACAAATACGAATGAAATTATTTCTAGCGACGGTTATAACTTTAAAAGTTTTTAAGGGAGGCCGACAAATTTATATCCAATTTAAAGCTTAGGTTCTCCTCTTTTAGGAAATCACATGACTTTTACATTTAGACAATTTCTTCATACCTTAAACGGCCTCCATGCACACTTAGCCCTCCGTAAAATACTGTCAAAATACGGGCCATAACTCAGGGTAGACAGCCTATATTGTTGTGATTAAAACACAAATACGAATGAAATTATTTCTAGCGACGGTTATAACTTTAAAAGTTTTTAAGGGAGGCCGACAAATTTATATCCAAATTAAAGCTTAGGTTCTCCTTTTTTAGGAAATCACATGACTTTTACATTTAGAAAGATTTTCATACCTTAATCGGCCTCCATGCACACTTAGCCCTCCGTAAAATACGGTCAAAATACGGGCCATAACTCAGGGTAAACACCCGACATTGTTGTGATTAAAACACAAATACGAATGAAATTATTTCTAGCGACGGTTATAACTTTAAAAGTTTTTAAGGGAGGCCGACAAATTTATATCCAAATTAAAGCTTAGGTTCTCCTATTTTAGGAAATCACATGACTTTTACATTTAGACAATTTCTTCATACCTTAATCGGCCTCCATGCACACTTAGCCCTCCGTAAAATACGGTCAAAATACGGGCCATAACTCAGGGTAAACACCCGACATTGTTGTGATTAAAACACAAATACGAATGAAATTATTTCTAGCGACGGTTATAACTTTAAAAGTTTTTAAGGGAGGCTGACAAATTTATATCCAAATTAAAGCTTAGGTTCTCCTCTTTTAGGAAATCACATGACTTTTACATTTAGACAATTTCTTCATACCTTAAACGGCCTCCATGCACACTTAGCCCTCCGCAAAATACTGTCAAAATACGGGCCATAACTCAGGGTAGACAGCCTATATTGTTGTGATTAAAACACAAATACGAATGAAATTATTTCTAGCGACGGTTATAACTTTAAAAGTTTTTAAGGGAGGCCGACAAATTTATATCCAAATTAAAGCTTAGGTTCTCCTTTTTTAGGAAATCACATGACTTTTACATTTAGATAATTTCTTCATACCTTAAACGGCCTCCATGCACACTTAGCCCTCCGCAAAATACTGTCAAAATACGGGCCATAACTCAGGGTAGACAGCCTATATTGTTGTGATTAAAACACAAATACGAATGAAATTATTTCTAGCGACGGTTATAACTTTAAAGGTTTTTAAGGAGGCCGACAAATTTATATCTAAATTAAAGCTTAGGTTCTCATTTAGGAAATCACATGACTTTTACATTTAGACAATTTCCTCATACCTTAATCGGCCTCCATGCACACTTAGCCCTCCTTAAAATACGGTCAAAATACGGGCCATAACTCAGGGTAAACACCCGACATTGTTGTGATTAAAACACAAATACGAATGAAATTATTTCTAGCGACGGTTATAACTTTAAAAGTTTTTAAGGGAGGCCGACAAATTTATATCCAAATTAAAGCTTAGGTTCTCCTCTTTTAGGAAATCACATGACTTTTACATTTAGACAATTTCTTCATACCTTAATCGGCCTCCATGCACACTTAGCCCATGGTCAAAATACGGGCCATAACTCAGGGTAGACAGCCTATATTGTTGTGATTAAAACACAAATACGAATGAAATTATTTCTAGCGACGGTTATAACTTTAAAAGTTTTTAAGGGAGGCCGACAAATTTATATCCAAATTAAAGCTTAGGTTCTAGGAAATCACATGACTTTTACATTTAGACAATTTCTTCATACCTTAAACGGCCTCCATGCACACTTAGCCCTCCTTAAAATACGGTCAAAATACGGGCCATAACTCAGGGTAGAACAGCCTGACATTGTTGTGATTAAAACACAAATACGAATGAAATTATTTCTAGCGACGGTTATAACTTTAAAAGTTTTTAAGGGAGGCCGACAAATTTACATCCAAATTAAAGCTTAGGTTCTCCTCTTTTAGGAAATCACATGACTTTTACATTGAGACAATTTCTTCATACCTTAAACGGCCTCCATGCACACTTAGCCCTCAGCAAAATACGGTCAAAATACGGGCCATAACTCAGGGTAGACAGCCTATATTGTTGTGATTAAACCACAAATACGAATGAAATTATTTCTAGCGACGGTTATAACTTTAAAAGTTTTAAGGGAGGCCGACAAATTTATATCCAAATTAAAGCTTAGGTTCTCCTCTTTTAGGAAATCACATGACTTTTACATTTAGACAATTTCTTCATACCTTAATCGGCCTCCATGCACACTTAGCCCTCCGTAAAATACGGTCAAAATACGGGCCATAACTCAGGGTAGACAGCCTATATTGTTGTGATTAAAACACAAATACGAATGAAATTATTTCTAGCGACGGTTATAACTTTAAAAGTTTTTAAGGGAGGCCGACAAATTTATATCCAAATTAAAGCTTAGGTTCTCCTCTTTTAGGAAATCACATGACTTTTACATTTAGACAATTTCTTCATACCTTAAACGGCCTCCATGCACACTTAGCCCTCCGCAAAATACGGTCAAAATACGGGCCATAACTCAGGGAAAAAAATCTGACATTGTTGTGATTAAAACACAAATACGAATGAAATTATTTCTAGCGACGGTTATAACTTTAAAAGTTTTTAAGGGAGGCCGACAAATTTATATCCAAATTAAAGCTTAGGTTCTCCTCTTTTAGGAAATCACATGACTTTTACATTTAGACAATTTCTTCATACCTTAAACGGCCTCCATGCACACTTAGCCCTCCTTAAAATACGGTCAAAATACGGGCCATAACTCAGGGTAAACACCCGACATTGTTGTGATTAAAACACAAATACGAATGAAATTATTTCTAGCGACGGTTATAACTTTAAAACGTTGTAAGGGAGGCCGACAAATTTATATCCAAATTAAAGCTTAGGTTCTCCTCTTTTATGAAATCACATGACTTTTACATTTAGACAATTTCTTCATACCTTAATCGGCCTCCATGCACACTTAGCCCTCCTTAAAATACGGTCAAAATACGGGCCATAACTCAGGGTAGACAGCCTATATTGTTGTGATTAAAACACAAATACGAATGAAATTATTTCTAGCGACGGTTATAACTTTAAAAGTTTTTAATGGAGGCCGACAAATTTATATCCAAATTAAAGCTTAGGTTCTCCTCTTTTAGGAAATCACATGACTTTTACATTTAGACAATTTCTTCATACCTTAAACGGCCTCCATGCACACTTAGCCCTTCGCAAAATACGGTCAAAATACGGGCCATAACTCAGGGTAGACAGCCTATATTGTTGTGATTAAAACACAAATACGAATGAAATTATTTCTAGCGACGGTTATAACTTTAAAAGTTTTTAAGGGAGGCTGACAAATTTATATCCAAATTAAAGCTTAGGTTCTCCTCTTTTAGGAAATCACATGACTTTTACATTTAGACAATTTCTTCATACCTTAAACGGCCTCCATGCACACTTAGCCCTCCGCAAAATACGGTCAAAATACGGGCCATAACTCAGGGTAGACAGCCTATATTGTTGTGATTAAAACACAAATACGAATGAAATTATTTCTAGCGACGGTTATAACTTTAAAAGTTTTTATGGGAGGGCGACAAATTTATATCCAAATTAAAGCTTAGGTTCTCCCTCTTTAGGAAATCACATGACTTTTACATTTAGACAATTTCTTCATACCTTAAACGGCCTCCATGCACACTTAGCCTCCGTAAAATACTGTCAAAATACGGGCCATAACTCAGGGTAGACAGCCTATATTGTTGTGATTAAACACACAAATACGAATGAAATTATTTCTAGCGACGGTTATAACTTTAAAAAGTTTTTAAGGGAGGCCGACAAATTTATATCCAAATTAAAGCTTAGGTTCTCCTCTTTAGGAAATCACATGACTTTTACATTTAGACAATTTCTTCATACCTTAATCGGCCTCCATGCAGACTTAGCCCTCCGTAAAATACGGTCAAAATACGGGCCATAACTCAGGGTAGAAAGCCAATTATTTTTTGATTAAAACACAAATACGAATGAAATTATTTAAAGCGAAGGGTATAACTTTAAAAGTTTTTAAGGAGGCCGACAAATTTATATCCAAATTAAAGCTTAGGTTCTCCTCTTTAGGAAATCACATGACTTTTACATTTAGACAATTTCTTCATACCTTAAACGGCCTCCATGCACACTTAGCCCTCCGTAAAATACTGTCAAAATACGGGCCATAACTCAGGGTAGACAGCCTATATTGTTGTGATTAAAACACAAATACGAATGAAATTATTTCTAGCGACGGTTATAACTTTAAAAGTTTTTAAGGGAGGCCGACAAATTTATATCCAAATTAAAGCTTAGGTTCTCATCTTTTAGGAAATCACATGACTTTTACATTTAGACAATTTCTTCATACCTTAAACGGCCTCCATGCACACTTAGCCCTCCTTAAAATACGGTCAAAATACGGGCCATAACTCAGGGTAGACAGCCTATATTGTTGTGATTAAAACACAAATACGAATGAAATTATTTCTAGCGACGGTTATAACTTTAAAAGTTGTTAAGGGAGGCCGACAAATTTATATCCAAATTAAAGCTTAGGTTATCCTCTTTTAGGAAATCACATGACTTTTACATTTAGACAATTTCTTCATACCTTAAACGGCCTCCATGCACACTTAGCCCTCCGCAAAATACTGTCAAAATACGGGCCATAACTCAGGGTAGACAGCCTATATTGTTGTGATTAAAACACAAATACGAATGAAATTATTTCTAGCGACGGTTATAACTTTAAAAGTTTTTAAGGGAGGCCGACAAATTTATATCCAAATTAAAGCTTAGGTTCTCCTCCTTTAGGAAATCACATGACTTTTACATTTAGACAATTTCTTCATACCTTAAACGGCCTCCATGCACACTTAGCCCTCCGTAAAATACGGTCAAAATACGGGCCATAACTCAGGGTAAACACCCGACATTGTTGTGATTAAAACACAAATACGAATGAAATTATTTCTAGCGACGGTTATAACTTTAAAAGTTTTTAAGGGAGGCCGACAAATTTATATCCAAATTAAAGCTTAGGTTCTCCTCTTTAGGAAATCACATGACTTTTACATTTAGACAATTTCTTCATACCTTAAACGGCCTCCATGCACACTTAGCCCTCCGCAAAATACTGTCAAAATACGGGCCATAACTCAGGGTAGACAGCCTATATTGTTGTGATTAAAACACAAATACGAATGAAATTATTTCTAGCGACGGTTATAACTTTAAAAGTTTTTAAGGGAGGCCGACAAATTTATATCCAAATTAAAGCTTAGGTTCTCCTCTTTTAGGAAATCACATGACTTTTACATTTAGACAATTTCTTCATACCTTAATCGGCCTCCATGCACACTTAGCCCTCCGTAAAATACGGTCAAAATACGGGCCATAACTCAGGGTAGACAGCCTATATTGTTGTGATTAAAACACAAATACGAATGAAATTATTTCTAGCGACGGTTATAACTTTAAAAGTTTTAATGGAGGCCGACAAATTTATATCCAAATTAAAGCTTAGGTTCTCCTCTTTTAGGAAATCACATGACTTTTACATTTAGACAATTTCTTCATACCTTAAACGGCCTCCATGCACACTTAGCCCTCCTTAAAATACGGTCAAAATACGGGCCATAACTCAGGGTAGACAGCCTATATTGTTGTGATTAAAACACAAATACGAATGAAATTATTTCTAGCGACGGTTATAACTTTAAAAGTTTAAGGGAGGCCGACAAATTTATATCCAAATTAAAGCTTAGGTTATCCTCTTTTAGGAAATCACATGACTTTTACATTTAGACAATTTTTTCATACCTTAAACGGCCTCCATGCACACTTAGCCCTCCGCAAAATACTGTCAAAATACGGGCCATAACTCAGGGTAGACAGCCTATATTGTTGTGATTAAAACACAAATACGAATGAAATTATTTCTAGCGACGGTTATAACTTTTAAAGTTTTAAGGGAGGCCGACAAATTTATATCCAAATTAAAGCTTAGGTTCTCCTCTTTAGGAAATCACATGACTTTTACATTTAGACAATTCTCTTCATACCTTAATGGGCTCCATGCACACTGAGCCCTCCTTAAAATACGGTCAAAATACGGGCCATAACTAAGGGTAGACAGCCTAAATTGTTGTGATTAAAACACAAATACGAATGAAATTATTTCTAGCGACGGATATAAATTTAAAAGTTTAGATGTGAGGCCGACAAATTTATATCCAAATTAAAGCTTAGGTTCTCCTCTTTTAGGAAATCACATGACTTTTACATTTAGACAATTTTTTCATACCTTAAACGGCCTCCATGCACACTTAGCCCTCCGCAAAATACTGTCAAAATACGGGCCATAACTCAGGGTAGACAGCCTATATTGTTGTGATTAAAACACAAATACGAATGAAATTATTTCTAGCGACGGTTATAACTTTAAAAGTTTTTAAGGGAGGCCGACAAATTTATATCCAAATTAAAGCTTAGGTTCTCCTTTTTTAGGAAATCACATGACTTTTACATTTAGAAAGATTTTCATACCTTAATCGGCCTCCATGCACACTTAGCCCTCCGTAAAATACGGTCAAAATACGGGCCATAACTCACGGTAAACACCCGACATTGTTGTGATTAAAACACAAATACGAATGAAATTATTTCTAGCGACGGTTATAACTTTAAAAGTTTTTAAGGGAGGCCGACAAATTTATATCCAAATTAAAGCTTAGGTTCTCCTCTTTTAGGAAATCACATGACTTTTACATTTAGACAATTTCTTCATACCTTAAACGGCCTCCATGCACACTTAGCCCTCCGTAAAATACTGTCAAAATACGGGCCATAACTCAGGGTAGACAGCCTATATTGTTGTGATTAAAACACAAATACGAATGAAATTATTTCTAGCGACGGTTATAACTTTAAAAGTTTTTAAGGGAGGCCGACAAATTTATATCCAAATTAAAGCTTAGGTTCTCCTCTTTTAGGAAATCACATGACTTTTACATTTAGACAATTTCTTCATACCTTAAACGGCCTCCATGCACACTTAGTCCCCGTAAAATACGGTCAAAATACGGGCCATAACTCAGGGTAGACAGCCTATATTGTTGTGATTAAAACACAAATACGAATGAAATTATTTCTAGCGACGGTTATAACTTTAAAAGTTTTTAAGGGAGGCCGACAAATTTATATCCAAATTAAAGCTTAGGTTCTCCTCTTTTAGGAAATCACATGACTTTTACATTTAGACAATTTCTTCATACCTTAATCGGCCTCCATGCACACTTAGCCCTCCGTAAAATACGGTCAAAATACGGGCCATAACTCAGGGTAGACAGCCTATATTGTTGTGATTAAAACACAAATACGAATGAAATTATTTCTAGCGACGGTTATAACTTTAAAAGTTTTTAAGGGAGGCCGACAAATTTATATCCAAATTAAAGCTTAGGTTCTCCTCTTTTAGGAAATCACATGACTTTTACATTTAGACAATTTCTTCATACCTTAAACGGCCTCCATGCACACTTAGCCCTCCGCAAAATACTGTCAAAATACGGGCCATAACTCAGGGTAGACAGCCTATATTGTTGTGATTAAAACACAAATACGAATGAAATTATTTCTAGCGACGGTTATAACTTTAAAAGTTTTTAAGGGAGGCCGACAAATTTATATCCAAATTAAAGCTTAGGTTCTCCTCTTTTAGGAAATCACATGACTTTTACATTTAGAAAAAAATTTCATACCTTAATCGGCCTCCATGCACACTTAGCCCTCCGTAAAATACGGTCAAAATACGGGCCATAACTCAGGGTAAACACCCGACATTGTTGTGATTAAAACACAAATACGAATGAAATTATTTCTAGCGACGGTTATAACTTTAAAAGTTTTTAAGGGAGGCCGACAAATTTATATCCAAATTAAAGCTTAGGTTCTCCTCTTTTAGGAAATCACATGACTTTTACATTTAGACAATTTCTTCATACCTTAAATGGCCTCCATGCACACTTAGCCCTCCGCAAAATACTGTCAAAATACGGGCCATAACTCAGGGTAGACAGCCTATATTGTTGTGATTAAAACACAAATACGAATGAAATTATTTCTAGCGACGGTTATAACTTTAAAAGTTTTTAAGGGAGGCCGACAAATTTATATCCAAATTAAAGCTTAGGTTCTCCAGGAAATCACATGACTTTTACTTTTAGACAATTTCTTCATACCTTAAACGGCCTCCATGCACACTTAGCCCTCCTTAAAATACTGGTCAAAATACGGGCCATAACTCAGGGTAGACAGCCTGACATTGTTGTGATTAAAACACAAATACGAATGAAATTATTTCTAGCGACGGTTATAACTTTAAAAGTTTTTAAGGGAGGCTGACAAATTTATATCCAAATTAAAGCTTAGGTTCTCCTCTTTAGGAAATCACATGACTTTACATTTAGACAATTTCTTCATACCTTAAACGGCCTCCATGCACACTTAGCCCTCCGTAAAATACGGTCAAAATACGGGCCATAACTCAGGGTAGAACAGCCTATATTGTTGTGATTAAAACACAAATACGAATGAAATTATTTCTAGCGACGGTTATAACTTTAAAAGTTTTTAAGTGAGGCCGACAAATTTATATCCAAATTAAAGCTTAGGTTCTCCTCTTTTATGAAATCACATGACTTTTACATTTAGACAATTTCTTCATACCTTAATCGGCCTCCATGCACACTTAGCCCTCCTTAAAATACGGTCAAAATACGGGCCATAACTCAGGGTAGACAGCCTATATTGTTGTGATTAAAACACAAATACGAATGAAATTATTTCTAGCGACGGTTATAACTTTAAAAGTT
This sequence comes from Zoroaster sp. YZ-2022, assembly GCA_029582265.1. Classification (NCBI taxonomy): domain Eukaryota; kingdom Metazoa; phylum Echinodermata; class Asteroidea; order Forcipulatida; family Zoroasteridae; genus Zoroaster; species Zoroaster sp. YZ-2022. The sequence continues at coordinate 6,725 of JAQQFT010000416.1, read as the reverse complement.
TTTAAGGGAGGCCGACAAATTTATATCCAAATTAAAGCTTAGGTTCTCCTCTTTTAGGAAATCACATGACTTTTACATTTAGACAATTTCTTCATACCTTAAACGGCCTCCATGCACACTTAGCCCTCCGCAAAATACTGTCAAAATACGGGCCATAACTCAGGGTAGACAGCCTATATTGTTGTGATTAAAACACAAATACGAATGAAATTATTTCTAGCGACGGTTATAACTTTAAAAGTTTTTAAGGGAGGCCGACAAATTTATATCCAAATTAAAGCTTAGGTTCTCCTCTTTTAGGAAATCACATGACTTTTACATTTAGAAAATTTCTTCATACCTTAATCGGCCTCCATGCACACTTAGCCCTCCGTAAAATACGGTCAAAATACGGGCCATAACTCAGGGTAAACACCTGACATTGTTGTGATTAAACACAAATACGAATGAAATTATTTCTAGCGACGGTTATAACTTTAAAAGTTTTTAAGGGAGGCCGACAAATTTATATCCAAATTAAAGCTTAGGTTCTCCTCTTTTAGGAAATCACATGACTTTTACATTTAGATAATTTCTTCATACCTTAAATGGCCTCCATGCACACTGAGCCCTCCGCAAAATACTGTCAAAATACGGGCCATAACTCAGGGTAGACAGCCTATATTGTTGTGATTAAAACACAAATACGAATGAAATTATTTCTAGCGACGGTTATAACTTTAAAAGTTTTTAATAGAGGATGACAAATTTATATCCAAATTAAAGCTTAGGTTCTCCTCTTTTAGGAAATCACATGACTTTTACATTTAGACAATTTCTTCATACCTTAAACGGCCTCCATGCACACTTAGCCCTCCGTAAAATACGGTCAAAATACGGGCCATAACTCAGGGTAAACACCCGACATTGTTGTGATTAAAACACAAATACGAATGAAATTATTTCTAGCGACGGTTATAACTTTAAAAGTTTTAAAGGGAGGCCGACAAATTTATATCCAAATTAAAGCTTAGGTTCTCCTCTTTTAGGAAATCACATGACTTTTACATTTAGACAATTTCTTCATACCTTAAACGGCCTCCGTGCACACTTAGCCCTCCTTAAAATACTGTCAAAATACGGGCCATAACTCAGGGTAGACAGCCTATATTGTTGTGATTAAAACACAAATACGAATGAAATTATTTCTAGCGACGGTTATAACTTTAAAAGTTTTTAAGGGAGGCCGACAAATTTATATCCAAATTAAAGCTTAGGTTCTCCTCTTTTAGGAAATCACATGACTTTTACATTTAGACAATTTCTTCATACCTTAAACGGCCTCCATGCACACTTAGCCCTCCTTAAAATACGGTCAAAATACGGGCCATAACTCAAGGTAAACACCCGACATTGTTGTGATTAAAACACAAATACGAATGAAATTATTTCTAGCGACGGGTATAACTTTAAAAGTTTTTAAGGGAGGCCGACAAATTTATATCCAAATTAAAGCTTAGGTTCTCCTCTTATAGGAAATCACATGACTTTTACATTTAGACAATTTCTTCATACCTTAATCGGCCTCCATGCACACTTAGCCCTCCTTAAAATACGGTCAAAATACGGGCCATAACTCAGGGTAGACAGCCTATATTGTTGTGATTAAAACACAAATACGAATGAAATTATTTCTAGCGACGGTTATAACTTTAAAAGTTTTTAAGGGAGGCCGACAAATTTATATCCAAATTAAAGCTTAGGTTCTCCTCTTTTAGGAAAGCACATGACTTTTACATTTAGACAATTTCTTCATACCTTAAACGGCCTCCATGCACACTTAGCCCTCCGCAAAATACTGTCAAAATACGGGCCATAACTCAGGGTAGACAGCCTATATTGTTGTGATTAAAACACAAATACGAATGAAATTATTTCTAGCGACGGTTATAACTTTAAAAGTTTTTAAGGGAGGCCGACAAATTTATATCCAAATTAAAGCTTAGGTTCTCCTCCTTTAGGAAATCACATGACTTTTACATTTAGACAATTTCTTCATACCTTAATCGGCCTCCATGCACACTTAGCCCTCCGTAAAATACGGTCAAAATACGGGCCATAACTCAGGGTAAACACCCGACATTGTTGTGATTAAAACACAAATACGAATGAAATTATTTCTAGCGACGGTTATAACTTTAAAAGTTTTTATGGGAGGCCGACAAATTTATATCCAAATTAAAGCTTAGGTTCTCCTCTTTTAGGAAATCACATGACTTTTACATTTAGACAATTTCTTCATACCTTAAACGGCCTCCATGCACACTTAGCCCTCCTTAAAATACGGTCAAAATACGGGCCATAACTCAGGGTAGACAGCCTATATTGTTGTGATTAAAACACAAATACGAATGAAATTATTTCTAGCGACGGTTATAACTTTAAAAGTTTTTAAGGGAGGCCGACAAATTTATATCCAAATTAAAGCTTAGGTTCTCCTCTTTTAGGAAATCACATGACTTTTACATTTAGACAATTTCTTCATACCTTAATCGGCCTCCATGCACACTTAGCCCTCCGTAAAATACGGTCAAAATACGGGCCATAACTCAGGGTAAACACCTGACATTGTTGTGATTAAAACACAAATACGAATGAAATTATTTCTAGCGACGGTTATAACTTTAAAAGTTTTTAAGGGAGCCGACAAATTTATATCCACTTTAAATCATAGGTTCTCCTCTTTTAGGAAATCACATGACTTTTACATTTAGACAATTTCTTCATACCTTAAACGGCCTCCATGCACACTTATGCCTCCGCAAAATGCTGTAAAAATACGGGCCATAACTCAGGGTAGACAGCCTATATTGTTGTGATTAAAACACAAATACGAATGAAATTATTTCTAGCGACGGTTATAACTTTAAAAGTTTTTAAGGGAGGCCGACAAATTTATATCCAAATTAAAGCTTAGGTTCTCCTCTTTTAGGAAATCACATGACTTTTACATTTAGACAATTTCTTCATACCTTAAACGGCCTCCATGCACACTTAGCCCTCCGTAAAATACTGTCAAAATACGAGCCATAACTCAGGGTAGACAGCCTATATTGTTGTGATTAAAACACAAATACGAATGAAATTATTTTTAGCGACGGTTATAACTTTAAAAGTTTTAAGGGAGGCTGACAAATTTATATCCAAATTAAAGCTTAGGTTCTCCTCTTTTAGGAAATCACATGACTTTTACATTTAGACAATTTCTTCATACCTTAAACGGCCTCCGTGCACACTTAGCCCTCCTTAAAATACTGTCAAAATACGGGCCATAACTCAGGGTAGACAGCCTATATTGTTGTGATTAAAACACAAATACGAATGAAATTATTTCTAGCGACGGTTATAACTTTAAAAGTTTTTAAGGGAGGCCGACAAATTTATATCCAAATTAAAGCTTAGGTTCTCCTCTTTTAGGAAATCACATGACTTTTACATTTAGACAATTTCTTCATACCTTAAACGGCCTCCGTGCACACTTAGCCCTCCTTAAAATACTGTCAAAATACGGGCCATAACTCAGGGTAGACAGCCTATATTGTTGTGATTAAAACACAAATACGAATGAAATTATTTCTAGCGACGGTTATAACTTTAAAAGTTTTTAAGGGAGGCCGACAAATTTATATCCAAATTAAAGCTTAGGTTCTCCTCTTTTAGGAAATCACATGACTTTTACATTTAGACAATTTCTTCATACCTTAAACGGCCTCCATGCACACTTAGCCCTCCGCAAAATACGGTCAAAATACGGGCCATAACTCAGGGTAGACAGCCTATATTGTTGTGATTAAAACACAAATACGAATGAAATTATTTCTAGCGACGGTTATAACTTTAAAAGTTTTTAAGGGAGGCCGACAAATTTATATCCAAATTAAAGCTTAGGTTCTCCTCTTTAGGAAATCACATGACTTTTACATTTAGACAATTTCTTCATACCTTAAACGGCCTCCATGCACACTTAGCCCTCCGTAAAATACGGTCAAAATACGGGCCATAACTCAGGGTAGACAGCCTATATTGTTGTGATTAAAACACAAATACGAATGAAATTATTTCTAGCGACGGTTATAACTTTAAAAGTCTTTAAGGGAGGCCGACAAATTTATATCCAAATTAAAGCTTAGGTTCTCCTCTTTTAGGAAATCACATGACTTTTACATTTAGACAATTTTTTCATACCTTAAACGGCCTCCATGCACACTTAGCCCTCCGCAAAATACTGTCAAAATACGGGCCATAACTCAGGGTAGACAGCCTATATTGTTGTGATTAAAACACAAATACGAATGAAATTATTTCTAGCGACGGTTATAACTTTAAAAGTTTTTAAGGGAGGCCGACAAATTTATATCCAAATTAAAGCTTAGGTTCTCCTCTTTTAGGAAATCACATGACTTTTACATTTAGACAATTTCTTCATACCTTAATCGGCCTCCATGCACACTTAGCCCTCCGCAAAATACTGTCAAAATACGGGCCATAACTCAGGGTAAACACCCGACATTGTTGTGATTAAAACACAAATACGAATGAAATTATTTCTAGCGACGGTTATAACTTTAAAAGTTTTTAAGGGAGGCCGACAAATTTATATCCAAATTAAAGCTTAGGTTCTCCTCTTTTAGGAAATCACATGACTTTTACATTTAGACAATTTCTTCATACCTTAATCGGCCTCCATGCACACTTAGCCCTCCTTAAAATACTGTCAAAATACGGGCCATAACTCAGGGTAGACAGCCTATATTGTTGTGATTAAAACACAAATACGAATGAAATTATTTCTAGCGACGGTTATAACTTTAAAAGTTTTTAAGGTAGGCCGACAAATTTATATCCAAATTAAAGCTTAGGTTCTCCTTTTTATGAAATCACATGACTTTTACATTTAGACAATTTCTTCATACCTTAAACGGCCTCCATGCACACTTAGCCCTCCTTAAAATACGGTCAAAATACGGGCCATAACTCAGGTAGACACCTATATTGTTGTGAGTAACACACAAAGCATAATGCAATGATTGCTCGCGACGGTTATAACTTTAAAAGTTTTTAAGGGAGGCCGACAAATTTATATCCAAATTAAAGCTTAGGTTCTCCCTTTAGGAAATCACATGACTTTACATTTAGACAATTTCTTCATACCTTAATCGGCCTCCATGCACACTTAGCCCTCCGGAAAATACCGCCAAATACGGGCCCAAACGCAGGGTAAACACCCGAAAATGTTTTGATTAAAACACAAATACGAATTAAATTAATTCTAGCGACGGTTATAACTTTAAAAGTTTTAAGGGAGGCTGACAAATTTATATCCAAATTAAAGCTTAGGTTCTCTCTCTTTAGGAAATCACATGACTTTACATTTAGACAATTTCTTCCATACCCAAATCGGCCTCCATGCACACTGAGCCTCCTCCTTAAATACTGTCAAAATACGGGCCATAACTCAGGGTAGACAGCCTATATTGTTGTGATTAAAACACAAATACGAATGAAATTATTTCTAGCGACGGTTATAACTTTAAAAGTTTTTAAGGAGGCCGACAAATTTATATCCAAATTAAAAGCTTAGGTTCTCCTCTTTAGGAAATCACATGACTTTTACATTTAGATAATTTCTTCATACCTTAAATGGCTCTCCATGCACACCTTGAGCTCCTCCGCAAAATACTGTCAAAATACGGGCCATAACTCAGGGTAGACAGCCTATATTGTTGTGATTAAAACACAAATACGAATGAAATTATTTCTAGCGACGGTTATAACTTTAAAAGTTTTTTAAGGGAGGCCGACAAATTTATATCCAAATTAAAGCTTAGGTTCTCCTCTTTAGGAAATCACATGACTTTACATTTAGACAATTTCTTCATACCTTAAACGGCCTTCCATGCACACTTAGCCTCCTAAAATACGGTCAAAACATGGGCCATAACTCAGGGTAAACACCTGACATTGTTGTGATTAAAACACAAATACGAATGAAATTATTTCTAGCGACGGTTATAACTTTAAAAGTTTTTAAGGAGGCCGACAAATTTATATCCAAATTAAAGCTTAGGTTCTCTCTCTTTAGGAAATCACATGACTTTTACATTTAGACAATTTCTTCATACCTTAAACGGCCTCCATGCACACTTAGCCCTCCGCGTAAAATACTGTCAAAATACGGGCCATAACTCAGGGTAAACACCGACATTGTTGTGATTAAACACAAATACGAATGAAATTATTTCTAGCGACGGTTATAACTTAAAGGTTTTAAGGGAGGCCGACAAATTTATATCCAAATTAAAGCTTAGGTTCTCCTTTTTAGAAATCACATGACTTTTACATTTAGACAATTTCTTCATACCTTAAACGGCCTCCATGCACACTTAGCTCTCCAAAATACGGTCAAAATGGGCCATAACTCAGGGTAAACCTGACATTGTTGTGATTAAAACAAATGAATGAGCGAGCCGAAGGACGGAAATTATTTCGAAGTGACGGGTATACTTTAAAAAGTTTTTAAGGGAGTGCCGACAAATTTTATCCAAATTAAAGCTTTTAGGGTTCTCCTTTTTAGAAATCACATGACTTTTTACATTTAGACAATTTTTTCATACCAATCCCCTCCTGCACTAGCCCCCCAAAAATACCCCAAATAGGGCCTGGGGTAAACCCCCCATTTTGGGGTT
>JAQQFT010000415.1:0-27287 GCA_029582265.1 Zoroaster sp. YZ-2022 | reverse complement strand
AAAAATTTTTACCCGATTGACAGCGAAAATGGTCACGACATGTATACAATTGCACAATGATTTGGAAGCAGTCGTTGGGGCGAAAGCATAACGTAGGACATGACTGTGTTGGAACGGTATACGCTGATTTTTCATCCACAAACGATTCGGCTTGTTTACCAAAAAGCCTTCAACCGCCTCAATCACAGTGGCGTAAAAAGGGGACGGGGAAGCCCGCCGGTCCGTGTCCCGGCCCCAATTAAAAATTTTAAAAAATAGGTCCTTTTTGAGAATGGGATTAATTTTAAACCCCCTAAAAAAAGGGGGCACCCTTTTCCCCCCTAAAAATTTGGGACCGTGGAAACTGTCAATCAGAAAAATTTTTTGACGATGCTCCTCCCCGGGACATTATTCACCCGTTTCTCCATTTTGAATTTGACGTTGAATGAAACACCCCTGTGGGGACTTGACTTTAAAACGTCTTTATACATTTCGTAAAATTTCCCAAACAAATGAAAAATATTTTTATAACATAAGTAAACAAAACAGTTTAAAATAATCCCCCTGCAAACCTTTGTATACACGGGAAGTTGCCCGCCAGTGCCCCAAAATTAAAAGGTATATAAAAAGAGAATTTTATCTTGTTAATTGTGGATACCCCGCTGGAGGATCGGATATACCCCCGAACCCTCAAATCGGGGTTGGCGACCGTGACAAGACGGGGCTTTTTCCCCAAGGGTTTGGGGTTTTGCTAGATTTCAAGTTTTTTAAAATGGTAAAAACCTTCTTTTCGGCGAACCGTTACCGACACTTTTTGGGGCCCTTTGATTTTTCCACATGTGGAAGTTTCAATTTTTTTTTGATATGATGATGGGGATAACCGACCTATAAAAGTGTTTGTAATCAGGTAGGACATAAGACTAATCCACAGCATGTAAAATTAAGAAATTTTTTTGAAATGAAATTTCGTTAACGGAATTGCCCAAAAGATAATTCAAAAGGGAAAATTTATATATATATAAACGGAAAGCGGCAAAAAAAAAATTGGGCTGATCCCGGGATGTCACAAGCGTTGAAAATTCCCTTTAACACTATGGTACGTCTTTCATACTTGATCAAAGAAAACCAAAACCGCCGGATATTTTTAATCATTCTTATATAACTGGGTTTTTTTCCCGGGTCTAACCATCTTTGATTAGACACGCAAGGGGAAAGGACCCCCCCCTTGCGGGGTCACGGAAAATTAAAGGAAACGGGGTCGAAAGAGCCTAAATTGGGGCTGGGAGTAAAAAACCAAAGGAACGTTTTTTAGGAGCTTCAATCGCGGATGAAATTTATCCCAAATTAAAAAATATTCTAAAATACAAGACTAAAAGGGAATATCCATATTCTCTGCAGAACTCTTTTTCATCGCCCAGAATGGATTGAAAACGTCAAACCTCACACACATGTATTTTTTTGTGACTGTCTTAGCGATTTGCCATTTCCCAAAAAATCACAAAATAAAATTGTTTGATAACGTCAATTTAATTAAATTAACATCAAGGAAAATGTTATTTTAAATTCCGGCCCCGTGGAATTTGGGGGAAAGAAAAGTAGACCAAAAACCAAAAAGGCCACCCAGAAAAAATTTTATTGATTACCATATTCCATATCAAAAACGAAATTAAAATATTCTTTAAAAAACCCAAATCAAAGAAAATTGGAAAGACAACCCCAAACCCCCATTATCTAAATTCTGATTATGACCTTTCTTTTACCTTTTTAGGGGGAAAAAAGGCGAAAAAGTTTTACTACACCGATTACCAGGAATGAGAGCACTAAAAAATTTTCATAAAAACGGAAACACCCCCCTGGATTATGAACATGTAAACCCGGAAAAAGTTGAAATTTTATTAATTGCCCCAAATATAACCCTTTTAAAAACACATTCTTCAAAAACCCCGTATCAAAAAAAAATGAATTTAAAAAATCTTCGGGGCCAAATTTTACCAGGTTATAAAATATATACAATGTAATATTAAAAATAATTAATTATTTATATAATTTATAGTAGGGCCCCGATTTTGATGGTAAAATTTTATGGTGAAGGACGGGGGTTGGGGATTCCGGGCATGTGCCACTGTAAATCAGCCCGGGGGATGGGATCAACCCAGCCGGCGGACTGCCAAATTGACGGTAAAGGTCGACCCCGTGGGGAAAAAGGACACCATGTCGAGGGTTTGGCGCCCCCCCTTTACCGGGTATTTTTTTTTTCATAACCTCATTCCAGAACAACGAATTATCATTTTGGGGGACGATCAAAGCCATAAGGGATTAAACCACAACAACAACAATTTTGGGTGAGTTTTACGTTGGGTGCTGGGGAGTTTCACCGGTGGTGTATGCCAGCGGACGGGGCCCGTCAACGCTGGGCTGTCGGCGGCCAACCCGCCGACAAAAGGGGTTAGACCCGTTGACTGGGGGCCCCAAGCCCCCAAAAAGTGACCCGGGAAACGAAAAACCCCCGGGAACACCGGAGCCAGGATAGACATTGATAAACCAAAGGCACGGATTTTAAAAATTTAACTTTGTAGTGACAAATTTTTTTTGTGGGGTTTTAAGTACTCTGCGGGATATATTTCAATTTGTAATGAAAGAGGGTGATATTCGGGAAATGAACTTATTAATTTTTTAAAGTCGATGCCCAAAAGGGGGGTTTTAAAGTAAAAATATGATTTTGGGGGTTTCCCTAAATCTAAAAAACCGTGGTGAAGGCCCTTTGGATGTGGGTGACGCGCTGGGGGCGATTGTGACGGGGGTGGAATGGGGTTCTTTTTCCCGACGGGTTGTTTTACAAAATGTTGGGCGGGGGCATCACTTCTTGGGGTTTTGACTTTTTATTGAATTAAAAAATAATTTTGTAAACTTTGATTGTTTAGAAATTTTGGGAAATTTAAAAACCCCAAGAGGGGGGTTAAGGGGGCCAAAGCGTTACACCAATCAATTAAAATTTTTAATTTTAATAATTCCAATTTTTCACTGTTTCATTCGTCGGGCTTTTTCTGTTGATATTGGTCTGAGGGGTGGCGCAAGGTCGCCCCACACCCGGGCTCGAACCCGACCCCGAATACCTTTTGAGGCTCCCAACTGGGAAACCCCCCATATGTTGGGGGCGGTCCATATCAAAATTAAATTTATTTTATTAACGGGGTGTAGTTGGTCATACAGGTATATGAACGTCAACTATATATCCCAAAAAAAGTCATCTTTGGAATTTAAAACCCCGAGTTCGATCAACTCCCCTTTAAAGATCACGATGTATATGCAAAAGCTGTCGTTTGAGGGTTTTATTGCATGTGAGATTAAAAACGAACTCGCCTTTTATACTTTTAAAAAAAAAAAGAAAAACAGTAATTATTGCAAACCTGGGGGTATCTGGTTCGATGCCGAAAAAAAATATTGTTGTTGTGACGCTGGTCCCCAAAATCTTCTATTGTTAACTCCTAATCCAGACAAAAAAGTGTTCAGGGGTTTGACAGGTCGGGCGGTCGGCTGCCCCCAAAAAAATTAACCCCTTAAATGCCAAATGTCGGTAATTGAACCGGGGATGATTACAGAAAATAAACTTCCTGTTTTTGTATACTGATTCTTAAACTTTGGGTTACAAAATTTCAAAAAAAACGACTTCACTTCGTAAAACATTTTTTTCATTTTTGTTTTATTTCTTTTTTCCCAAAGAACATACAAAATCAAATCACAAGGAAGGAACAGAAGGTCTGTTATTATTTCAACGGGCGAAGGTGTTTTTTTTTCATTATCAGGATAAAAAGGGCAGAATAAAAAAATTTAGACTTTCCCTTTTTAAAAGGGAATTATCCACAACATGGATTAAAAGGGACAATATCGTCACAATCCCGGGGTTAGTTTGATTTTCTCAGTGATAAAACAAACCCCCCAGGTAAAATTTTCCCTTTGCTGCAAAAAAAAAGCCCTTAATTTTCAGTCCTTTGGCATCATCGGATAGTGCCTTTAAACAACCAACCAAAATTTCAGTTTTTCCTTTGTCCTAAACGAGAAAGTTCAAATTTTAAATTTAAAATTTTTTTAAAAATTCAACATGATATTTTCTTTTTAAAAAAAACTCAAAATTTTCATTCAAACCTTTATTAGAAAGGATTGGGTTGGGATTCGGGCGGTTATGTTAAATTATTCCCAACAATATCTTTTTGATGAAATCGCATTATTCATCTTAGGAAACATGTTGAAAAAATGTTGAAACGTTAAAATTAAAAGTCATATTTTAAAGATTTAACATGACGGTTTATGGAAGGATCTTTTTTTGCCAAAAAAGGCCCGATTTTGGTAAAGGTCGGTTCAAAATAAATTGGGGGGAAGGGTTTTTTTTAGGTTTTTGGGGTTTGTCCCCGAAACCCCGGTGTTTTGTTCTTTTTTTTGGGGTTTCGACCCACAGGCGAACACCTCCTCCTCCTCCTCCCCCCCCCCCACGTCTGTCCAAAAAACAATTTGCAAATTTCAATTAACTTGAAACGGCGAAATTTGGGGAACAAAAAGATGAAACTGAGTTGTGAGTGCCCCCAAATTTGACCTTTTTCCCCAAAAAACCCGGAAGTAAAAATTTAATATTTAAAATAATCTAGTTTAATTTTTAAAAATCATATCTCAACCCACAAGGTAAAATTGAAAAATTTTTTCCCTTGTATAGATTGTTAATTGTCAAAAAATATTTACAAAAGGTGCCCCCAATTTGCCTTTATTCCCTTTGCCCAAACCCGGAAGTCAAAGTTTATTTTTAAAAATCATATCTCAACAACCACAAAGGAAAATTGAATTTTTGTACCATTGAAAGGATTTAATTGTCAAAAATTTTTAAAAAAAAAGGGCCCCCAATTTATTTTTATTTCCTGCCCAAAACCCGGGAAGTCAAATTTTTAATTTTAAAAATTAATCTGAAAACCACAAGAGGTAAATTAAAATTTTGGTCCATTGTACAATGCCCAACCCCCGAGGTAAATTAATTTTTATTGTATAGAGGGGTTAATTGTCAAAACATGCCAAAAGATGACTAATTTTTTTTGGGTTAAACCGGAAATTTTTAAAAAATTTAAAAAATCATTCAAAAAAAAAGGTTTTTAAAACATGGAAATTGGATTTATTTTTTAAAACCGGCAAAAAAAGTTTAATATTAAAAAATTTCAAATTTCAGTTTGAATTGTTTCAAATAAACTTTCGCGAGAACTAAAAGACGTTAAATTTGACTTTTCAATTACGGTCTGTAAAAGGTAAAAAAAATTGTTTACCTTTGTGGTTGTTGAGATGATTTTTAAATTTTAAAACGACTTCCGGTTTAAACGAAGTTCAAAGGCCCCCGAAATATTTGCCCTTTCCCTTTTACAATGGTATAAAAAATTTAACCTCTTGTAATTGGGATAGTTTTTTTGTTTAAACTTGATTTCCCGGGTTTTAAACGGAAAAAAAATAAAATTTTAAGGGGTTTTTACCGGACGGTCGGGGGAAAAGTAAAAAAATTTTTAAAAAGTGGGGGTTTTGGCAACCCCCAAATTTAAAAAATTTGACGCTCAGGTATAAAGGACATGGGGATACCAGAAACCAGGGATTTTTTCCCTTTTAGAGTTTTCCCAAACATTCCAATGTTGTGTCCCCCCTTTATAATTGTCCCCCCTTTTTTAATCATCAACAAAAGCAGAACCTTACTGATGTTTTAAAGGGTTTTGGGAGTATAACCATGCAAAAAGAGAAACCCGGTGCCTTTAAATCCTTTTTTGCCCGTTAAAGGTTTGACAAGATTAGGATTTGGATTTCACAAGACAAAACGGGATAAACCCAAGAAAAGATTCCCGGTCACGCAATGATAAGAACAAAAATTACATCGGATCGTTCAAGAAAAAGATCCCCAAGAAAAAGAATGCAAAGGTCATCGGAGGGGATCACGCAATGATTAGATCACACGGGGTTTGATTACATGGACGGTTCAAGATTACAAAAGAAAAGACGAATGTTATTCAACGCACCCTTTATTCAGTGTGGTGGTTTGAAAAAAACCCTAGCCATGTTGCCTTAGATAAATAGTAAAACATTTTGGGGTGTTTTTTTCAAATTGTTGTCGTCATGGGGGTTCCCAAGCTCAAATTGAGCTGTGTGTGTGCTGCACGCTACAGCCAAAAAGAGATTGTTGGGGAAGGAAGGGAGCATAAATTGGGAAGATGGACCTGATGGACAAATAAACAGTAGAGTCTTTTTTGTTTTTTTTTAAAGGGGAAAGGTACAAAAATTTTAAAAAACAAAAAAAAAACAGTGTTATCTAAAACAAAACTTGGTTTTAAATTGATAATAGTATCCCCGTTTTCATGAAATCTTTACAACTTTTTTTTAAAAATTTAAAGTAAAAAATATTATCAACTGAATTTTATTTAAATTTCAAATTCAGTTAGAATGACTCAAATTTTGTTTGGATTTCAAAATTTTCATGATTTTCAATATTTACCTGCGGGAATTTTCAAAGGTTGATTTCTTTGTTTAAATAAAAAAATGATCGTAAAAGATTTTTCCAAACCCAACCAGTGCTGTCCCCCTTTTAATTTCATGATGGGGGACGGGGTGGTTTAAATCGTAGGGGTTGGCTCAAATTGAGCGGGAAAAAATTTTGGGGGGGCCAAGGGGGTCAGGGAAAAGACCAGGGGACCTTTTCAGGGAAGGGTGTACCATGTGATAAGAGATGGTTTTAAGCCCCCGGACTTCCCCAGGGGGAGGGAAAGGGTGAGTATTTTGTTGGTTGTGTTGTGTTTTTGTTTGTGTTGTGTTTTTTTACTCCCCAAAGGGGGGTTTGGGGTTACTAAAATGCAGACCCGGGGTTGAAACGGGATGCCCGGGGGTAAAAGGGGCCCTACCTACGTAACTTTTTGATCTTAAAGATGCTATCAGGCTGCACCCTTTGGGGACATGGTGCTGGTTTTAAATAAGTCGGTCAAAAAAACCCCAGGTGGTTTTTCCCCAAAAAAAAGTACGGTGAGTCAAAAGGGCCCAAAATTAGTCCCCGGGAGAAAGGTTTCCCCCCGGGAAGGGGCCCGGGAAAGAAAAACCCCATGGGCAAACCCACAGGGGTAAGAGGGGTCAAATCATACCAGAATGTGTTGGGGCTGGTATCCTGGGACCTGACGGGGTCCCCCTGCTGTAGACTGCCCTTTCCCGGGATGGGTCATTTTTAATTTAAGAGTTTTTTTTTTTTAAATGGCAAAATTATAAAAAATGAAGTAAGCTGAAAAAAGACTCCATTTTGGGGGCCCCTAAAACATTTAAAAAAAAAAAATTCAATTTAGTATTTATTTGGGGATTAATGAAACAATGATGCCCTTGATGCATGGGGAATAAAAATTTATGAGAACATTACATTATCAATTTTAAAAGGGATGTTAATTTTTTTTTAAGTTTAAAGGGGAAATTATGTATTACCTTTCCAGAAAAGGGAAATATCTTGGGTGACCTTAAAATTTAAAATTTGGGAAGAAAAGGGTGGTCATTTTTGATTGAAATAAACCCAAATTTTAAAAATTTTATTTTGATTTGGTAAATGTGAATCATTTTAGAAATAAATTAAAATATGATCAGTTTTTTGTTGAATTTTTTAAAAAAGGAAAAAAACAAATTTCATTTAAAAAATTTTGGGTTTATATTTTGAAATGTTAATAACACTTCTCGGGTTAGTAAAATTTACCAATTTTTTTTTTGGGAAATTGCCACAACATAAATTGATTCTCGTTGTACATTGTGACATAAAAATGTGTACGGGAACTTTTTAAAAAATAATATTAAAAATTTTAAAATTATTCAATCGTTTGAATTATTCTCGGCTGGAATTAGTCTGTTTTTAAAAATATTTATAGGTAATGTGAATAAAATTATGTTTTTGGGTTGGGGTACAAGGGTTTTGGTTTTCACCGTTGCCCTCAGACCTCCGCATCTGCTTTTTTATTTTTTTTTTTTTTATTATTATGAAGCGATGCCCAATTAAAAATTGCTGGATAAATTTTTTAACCTTTTTTCACATATGGGTATGAACGTTTACCCGATTTGTGGGGGCCTCTTTATAAACCATACTTTGTGTGGGGAATTTTGGCCCTTTTGGCTATCCCTTCATTTTTTTCCCTGTTGGAAAAAAAAACCCAAAAAAAACCCATCACTGCATTGATTTTAAACTGACTGATGACCGAAACCGGGAGATTTTTTCCCGGGTATAAGATTTTTAAATTCAAAATAAAAATTTAAATCCCAAAACCCAATTTATTGTAAAGCTGATGATGGTCCCTTTGTTTTAAATCTTATTTTAAATATTTTTTTTGAGGTGCGGATTTTAAAGAAATGAAAAACCCCCCTTTCCAACACAAGGGCCCAAAATCGGTCAAAAAAAAGATATATTTCCCAAGGTATATCAAAGTGCATTAAAAGTCGAACCCCTCCAAACCCTTTACTTTAGTAAGTACTTTTAAAAGGTCAAAATAGTAAAACCTTTTTTTATTTTGTTTTTACTTGTTGGTATTTGTTCGGGGTTAAAATGCCCAGTCAAAACCCAAATCAAAATCCCCCTGTGTTGCACATTTGGGTCAACAGTCAAAACATTTTAAGGCCCAGCTATTTGCCACAAAAGTGAAACTATACGGAGGGTTAAAGTTTTCATTTTGATATTTGCGTTGGGTGGAAAAAACCCAAATTTTGAAGGGGTTTTTTTCTTAAAACCCGATACCATGTAATAAGCTGAAATTTTCACTGTTTGGTTGTAGAATGTATTTTTTGGATGAAAAAAAAAGGCAGTTTTGCCGACATTAACCAATGCTGTTGTTCCAGTTATGAGTCATTTTTTTAGCCACCAAACACTTTTTTGTCTTACTTATTTTAAAATAAAAAATTTAAATTTTTTGTTTAAATTGAAATAGTTCATTAAATTTAAAAAGGTCTGTTTTGGGGAAAGATCAGATCAAAAAAAGGATGAAAAAGAGAAAATTGTGGGGATTTTATTTGACAAAAAAAAAATTTGGGAAAAAGGGGTTTCTTGATGAAATCGATTTTTAAATTTAAATGTTCTTAATTTGCATACTGTTTATATTTGATCGTTTGTATTTATTTAGATTGGGTGTTTTAAACAAGATGTTTTTTTTTGGGACTTAAACTGAAACCCAAAGCTTGTAAAATTTTTTTTTCCCCGAAATTTTTTTGGGTTTTTTATTTCACTCCCCAATTCTTATCATATTTGGAACCAGTTTTTTTACTTTTCCCCGGTAATAAATCACTCATTTCATGCCCCACCCCCTTACTTTGGGTTCCTTTCATAGCTGACTAATGGATCTTCTATTTTCCATGTAAACCCCACTCATCCATTGATTTTTCATTTCAATGTTTTTCCCTCACCCTTTTTCACATTACATCCCCCCCTTTGGACCAATGGATCTTTAACCATGGTCAACCACAAACCCATTGATTTTTATATCAGTGATCTGTCCTTTTTTTTCACATTCCCCTTTCCCCACTTGACCAGGGGATCTTCTTATTCCAGGGTAAACCCTTGGCCCCATTGATCTTCTATATCCGGTTCCCCCCTAAAACATCCTCCCCACTTCCCCAAAATGGATCTTTTTACTGGTGGTCTGTCTTCCCTTTTTTCCATTGGTTTTCCCCCCTCCCCACCTGACCAAAGGGATTTTTCTATATCGGTGGTCTACCTTTTTTATTTTGGTTTATTCCCCCCCTAAGGGATCTTCTTATCCATGGCCCAACTAAATTGATCTTCTATTTCAATGATTTGCCCTCCCCCCTTTCTTAAAACATCCCCCCCATTTGGGCCAATGGATCTTCTCTACCGGCCCAACCCCCAAACTCATTGATTTTTTTATATCTGACTGTCGATCTTCTAAAACCATGGTCAACTCAAGACCTTTTTTTGGGGCAAAAGGGATGGTCCAAAAATCATTCCCAACCCTTCAATCCCCGGTTCATTGGGGATGAAATCCCTTTTTCCCCAAAAAGGTTATAAAGTAACAAATTTAAGTATAAAACAGTAAGGGGAAAAGGCTATTATTTTCAAAAAAACTTTTGGTATTTGAAAAAGAAAAACTTGTGTTTTAAAATTTGGGTTTTGAAAAATTTTTGTGCAATTTTTGGGAACAGACAAATTCCCCCCTTTAAAGATTTGAACCAGCACTGGGGGTTTAAAAGGTTTTTTAAAAATAGGGGTTTTTGGAACTTTGAGTTTATTTTTAAACCCCATATGTAAAAAGAGAAAAAATTTAAACCCTGTAATGTTTATATAAAAGGGAAAAAGGGTTTTTAATGATTTTTAAACAAAAATGAAATTTAATATCCATTTCAAAAATTATAATGTACATTGAAAATTGTGATGTGTGAAATAAAGATTTAAAAATTTAAACGTTCCTCCAAACATCATTTTTTTCTTTTTTTTTATGACCCCATTTGAGGTCGGGGGGTAAATTTTTTTTTAAACCCCACCCACTCTAAGGTTTATATATAACATAAAAAGGTTTTTTTTTCAAGAACGATTGGCTCAGGGGGATAGCTCAACCCCCAAAATTTCGGGAGCTGTGATTTTCAAACCCCAACTGCGCTTTTTTTAAGCCCAATTGGGGGAAAAAAATAAATTTTTCAAAATTGTGTGGGGGCCAGAACCAAAACCCTTTTGAAATCTGAGGGCCTGTCCTCTATCTCCCCTATTGACCTTTTTTAAAAAATTGAAAAGGTTTTTTGGGAACCGGGATGAATAAGAATGGTGCCCTTTTAAAAATTTTTTTCCCCCCAGCTTAAACCCTGCCCCAAGGCTTGGAAATCAACCAGTTTTGAGGGCTGGGGGTTGGGTCCAGGACTGAACTGAGGGCTGGGGTCAAAATCTGAGGACGGGGTCAAACACCGGATTCAAGTTCTGGTTTAGCAACAAAATTGGGGGTTTGGGGAAATACGGGTGCCTTTTTCCCTGGGAACCTTAATCAAAATTGCTTCTCCCCCCGGGGGTTAAAGGGGACCTGTGAAGGTAGAGTTGGTTTGCCTATATCCCTAGAAATGGCAAATTGAGCTGTATACCCCCCCGGGGAGCTGAAAATGGTTTAAATAAGATTTATGAGCCTTATGAGCAGGGATAATAAATAAGGGTGACCCCCTTTTGGTTGGTGGATACGGCCTATAAACACACATTTATTTTTTTTGGGCTTGAGCTGGGAACATGGGGTTGACTGATGGATTGCGGGATTTGATGAGGGGGGTAGACATTTTTTTTCAAAAGGCTTAAAAAGGGGGGGGATGGGCGGGTGAAAGAACGGGTATAGGAAAGGGCTTGGTGATGTCTTGGTTGGGGGTACGCGAGGCAGCCTGGGGCTGAAGCCCGGGGGGGTGGGGGGTCGGGTTTTGTTTGAAAAACTGTGCCCTTTGATGTGGATGTTCTCAGGGAAAAAAGGGGTGGCAGTCAATATTTTTGCACGGAAGTTTGGGGAGGGCTGTATCAGATCCCAATATTGAATACCCCCCTTTTGGGCAAACTACCCGTAATTTTGTTTTTCATGGGTAAAAGAAAACGTAAGATATTTTAACGCCCTCTATAGGTGAATCAGTTTACGTATTTGGGTTTCAGTTGGATTTTACAGGAAATAGTCACATTTCCCAGAATGATTTTCACATGAATATTGCCCTTTAGCCCAATTAAACACATTTTCATAAATTGTAGGTTTGTTTTAATATTTTACATAGAAAACGTAAGATATTAGTGCTTTTTAGTGTTTAACCCACACTTAGCTGATTTTTTTTACGAGAACTCCCAAATGCCCACAGGGAACTTATTTGCATTTTTGGAAATTTATTTTTTGTTGCATTTTATCATTTAATTTTTTTGGGGTTATATTGAAAATGTTTTTATTTTTATAATACTGTCCTCCATGAATTAAAATCAAGTTTTTTGGCATTTAAATTTTTGTTTTTAAAGTTAATTACACCCCCGGGAGAATGTTTCCCTTTTGAATACTGCCCCCGGGAAAAAGGTTCAAGATTTTAAAAAATTTGTTTTGTTTTTTGGGGATGAAAAAAAACGCAAGATATATTTTAATGCCCCCCTCTGTGGGTGAACAATTTCGGGAAACCATTTCAGCCAAGTGCTGTTTTTGTGGATGTTATATGTTATAAACCTTAATAAATAAATAAAAAATACATAAATATATTGTGTATACCCCAAAATATTTTGAAATCCATATTTTACGAAACATGTGAAATGTACAGAAACCATCCTGTGAAATTATCAGTTTTTTCAAAAAATAAGAAAAATACATTCAGATTGTTTGAAATTTTTTCCATGTGAAAAACGTTTTTTCATCAGAAAAGTTTAAAAGAGGAACAAATTATAAAATTACGGGATCTCTAAAGATAATCGTTTTAAACATTTTTTTAAAATATGTACCGAAATAAATTCTTTTGGGGGCCCCAAACATAAATTCTTTTTAAGCCCCTTGTTCTGTAATAAGTTCTGAAAACTATTTTGAAATATCTTTTTAAAAGTTTTTTTAATTTTTAAAAGGGTTGAAATTTTCCCAATGAAAAAAAAAGAAATCCCGGGAAATCCCACATTTTAACATTTGTAAACGCCCAAAGGTACTATTAATTAAACTGAATTAATGTTGTTTTTTTTAATTTAAAAGGGTGACAATACTTTATTAAAAATGCCAACATTACCAATGAAAATAAAATTTTTATTTTAACAGATAAAGAAAATCCCCTTTGTGGTGGGAAATTGGTTTGTTCAAAACCCGTCCCCCCAGATAAAATTTAAATTTTCCCAGCCCGATCCGATATTACAATCCCGTAATGGGCCCCATATGTCAAAAATTGTTGGGGCAATATTTGTTATGATTTACCGTCCACGATCCCCCAGCAAGCTAAAGGGATTGGGACCAAAAAACCATGGCAACGACTGTAAACCGCCCGCACTTTCAAAAAAAGACACAATTCAAATAGCGAAAAACTGTTTTCATACCCCCAAATCTACGAAAGATTTCATGGACGTGCAATAAAACAGCGTGTTACGGGGACCCGGGTTTGAGTTTCGGGCCAAAACTTCACGGAATTTTTTTGTGCTAATAATTTCCTCGAATATTTTTTTTTCCGCCTGATTCATACAGAAACAAACATCATGAACTAGAAAAACACGTGAATATATTAAACAAAAACCCATGTTTGAATGAAATTTCTAAACAAATTTTTTACTTTTGACATTCGAAACTTTTTAAAAGTAAAACATTGGTAAAATCAAAAAAACCGTTTTTTGGGGTACTAACGTCTTTGAGTTTTTTTTTTTTATATTAAGGGATACAAAATTTAAAAACCCAAACATGAACCAACATGGGGAAATTTTTTCAGTTAAAATTTGGGGGTCTAAGAGATTGGAAAAAAAGCATTAAAATTTTTTTTTCACAAAAAACACATTTTCAGAATGATTTTGATGTTATTTTTTTTTGTTCATTTTTTTAGAAATTTTAATAAATATAGGCTTATGCTATGAGCGACTTAATAAAATTTTTGTTTGTTATGTTTAAAAAAGAAAGAAAAGAAAATGTTGGTTTTATCACAACCATGTGAAGCCAAAAAAGGGCCCTGAATTTTCCCGGGTTTTTTTTAACAGGATGCCCCACGGTTTTTGGGTTTTTTGGGCCCAATAGGGCTAAATTTTCCAAACAACGGTATGCATCCTTTTGGGCATTTTTTCAAAACCCTCGTTTTTTCATAAAGAATTTGTTGGAGAAAGATACATTCAATAAATAATTGTTGTTAATTTTCCCCTTTCATATAACCAAAATAAATTGGCATTGATAAAAAATGAGGGGGTTATTTATTTTATTTCCCCCGGCTTGTTCAAAAAAACAGGGGCATTTTGTACACACGTGTAGGGGTTCCATAGCAAAAAATGGCCATTGAAAGGATTGATTTATTTTTTTTTGAAAGAAAAAAATTTTTTAAACAAAAGTTAAAAATTAAAAATTTTACCATAAAATTTAATTTTCACGGGTAAAGGGATGACTTTTTTTTTAAAACCAAAGGGTTTTAAAATAACAAACATTTTTGGGAAATTTCCAAAAATAAAATATTTTTTTTAAAAAATTAATAAAAATTTACATTTGTTTTCAATAAAAATTATTCCCCCACCCAAATTTTTAAAGGGAAAATATTTCACAACCAGAACACATCGTTTTAAATTAGGTTTCCATTTTAAAATTTTAACTATTTATTTTCCTCACTGAGTTAATCTAAAAAGAAAATTTCAAAAACACCCATGTCCTGTTGATCGTAACAAATTTTTAACCTTTTGTTAATATATATATATATATATATATATATATATATATATATATATATATATATATATATATATAATAATAAAAAAAAGGTTTAAAAGGGTCAATTTTACGATCAACGGGACATAAATTTTTAAATTTAAAATTTAATTAATTTTGGGGGTATGCCCTTGTTAATCGTAACGAAAACCCCTTTTGTTAAATATTTGTTTATATATATATATATATATATATATATATATATATATATAAAAAACCAAATAATTTGGGTTAATTAATTTTTTTCCCCAAATAATGACATTTTAATTATTTGTTATGTTTTTGCAGTTGGTTTCAACAATTAATTTGCATATTTTTCTTTGTTTATCCGTCCATTTCCCGCCCCTTTTCCACTTTAAAAAAAATTTTTTAAAGGTACAAGTTTGCAAAAAAGGAAAAATTGCAGTGTTTTGGATTTTAAAAAAGGGGGTATTTTTTAAAGGTTTTAAAAACCGGCCTTTTCAGTAAAAAAGAAAAAACCCCTGTACTATCATTTTAAAAGACCGCATGTTAATTTACTTTATTTTATAAATTTAAAAAAATTTTTATTAAAAAATCTAAGATTTTCCAAAAGATGCCTTAATGAAAAATTTATGCAAATTTTAATTTTGTGAAATTCATTTCCCTTTACTTTTTTTAAAAAACAAAAAAAAACTTTTCCTATTTTAAAGAGTTGTTTTGTTCAAGTTATTTATGGTTATTTAAAATTTCCCATTTATTCAGAAAACCCCAAATGCCTTTTAAAAAAAATATGATATTAAAACTCCCCATTTCGTTTTTTTATTTCTTTTGGGGGGACATGACTTTGTTTCATCCGGGAATCTCTTACCCATCACTCTGTAGGGTTTATTGAGCCTTTTTCACACTACCTGGGAATGTGTTCCCAAAGGTCTTTTCTGGTTGTTCCATCTAACCGAACCTTTAGCCATAATTTCTAAGTTTTTTTGTTTGTTCACATCCCCAAAACAGTAACTGTCCCCAAAACAAATTTTCAATTCCAATTTGATTTGGGCGTGGATTTTTAGGGTGACAAAAAAAGATGCAAGCAATTTATGAAGGTATATACTGCCCTCAACTTTTTTTAAGGGAAAACAATTGGGCAATTCGTTTTTAAAATCATGGGGGAATCCAAAAAATTTTTAAAAGTATTTTTACAAACTGGGGTTTTCACACCAACATTTAATATTTTTTAAAATTTAACTCCCAAAAACCAACACCCCTGTTCAAAAAGGGAGCGACCAGGGTTTAAACAGCATTTCTTCTTCTTTTTTTATTTATAAAAGGTTGGGCAATCCACGGTTTTTTTTAATTAGTAGCCTAAAATTTAATTCCAAATATCAACAGGACTGGTGGGCGTTTGTGGCACTGGGGTTTTAGTGCAGTCGACCCCCTTCCGAAACCCAGCGCCGGGTTTTTTTTCGTTTTATGGTTGCTCAATCACGATTTATTTTTAAATCGTATTGAAATTAACTTCTACCAACAGGGTAGATGGCGCAAGCCGTTGGTCCACTGGGCTGTTTAATTTCGGTAGTTCCCGGCTGGCGTCCGGGGCGAACCCGCCCGAAAATGGGGCCCTGGGGGGCTGGCTGCGGCAAAGGCGGGACCCGTCTCCCCCAAAAAGGTTGGAAAAATGGAGGGAAAAGAGGGCGGGGGAAAGGAGGGACCCGGGGGGGTAGCGACCTCCCGAAAAATTAAGGGGGATCACCGGGGGTGTCACGGACTTTTTATTCATCCTCCCCGGGCGACCCTGACTAACCTCCCCCACTTTTTTCAATTTTTTTTTTTATTTATTTTTTTTTTATTTATTTATTATTATTTTTTTTATTTTATTTTTTTTTTTTTTTTTTTTTTTTTTTTTTAAATTGTTATTGTACAATTCCAAATTTTATGGGATCAATGGTTTTTTGTTTGTTTGTTTGTTTTTTTTTTTTATCTTCTTCTTCAAATAATTTTGTCTTTTTTAAAATTTTTGGGCAATTAGAAAGCAAAAATAGTTATTCGAATTTAAAATGAAAATCCCGGGACCCAAAAAAAGTCAATTAAAATTTTCAAAGGGAAAAGGGAAACCCCTGTGTCTGAAATACAGCCACCGAGTTACAGCCTTTTGGACAAGTTTAAATTTTCAAATTTTTCCCCTATTTTGTCATAAAAAATTTTATTTTCTTAAAAGTTGGAAAGGGTAGGGATTTAAATTACGAAAAAAGGGTTCTAAGGGATATTTTGTCTCTCCCAAAATATCAACATTTTTAAAAAATGCCCTTTTTTTTCCCAAAATTTAAAAAAGACAAGGGGCGTTTTTTTTCCCCGAAAAAAATTTTTTCCCATTCAAAAACAAATTTAAAAGGGAAAGAACCACTGTGTTGCAAATACAGCCAAAGTTTTCAGCCCCATTTTGGACAAGTTTAAAATTTACAATTTTTCCCATATTTAGTCAAAATATTGATTTTTTTTAAAAAGTTGGAAAAAATAGGACCCCAAAATTTCGAAAAAAGGGGTTTTAAGGACCTATTTTGTCTCTCCAGAAAAATATCGCATTTTAAAAAAAATTTTATTTTTTAGGGCCAAAATTTTGGAAAAAAAGACAAGGGAAGTTTTTTTTTCCCCGAAAAAAAAACTCCAAATTGGGTTTAAATTTTTAAAAATGAACCCCTTTTGTCTCCCGAATACAGCCACCGAGTTACAGTTTTTTTGGACAAGGTTTAAAAATTTTACAATTTTACCCCAAATTTGTCATAAAATATTGATTTTCTTTAAAAAATTGGAAAAGGTAAGGGCCAAATTACGAAAAATGGGGTTTAGGCACCTATTACGTTTTCCCGAAAATATCAAGATTTTTAAAAAATTTTTTTTAGGCCAAATTTGGAAAAAAAAGACAAAGGGGGAAGATTGACGTTTTTCACCTGAAAAAAACTCCAAATTGGTTCAAAATTTACAGAATGAACCACCGTTCCAGAATACAAACCCCGAGTTACAGCCTTTTTTGGACAAGTTTAAAAAATTTTTTTTACCCTTTTTTTGTCATAAAATATTGATTTTCAAAAATTGGAAAGGATGGGGCCAAATTACGAAAAAAGGGGGTTTTAGGGATATTACGTCTCTCCCGAAAATATCAACATTTTGGAAAAAATTTTTTTTTAGGGAAAATTTTGGAAAAAAGACAAGGGGGGGCATTGACGTTTTTTTTACCCCCGAAAAAATTCCCCTTTCCAAATTTTTTCAAATTTTCACAGAATGAACCACTGTGTCTGGGAAAACCCGCCACCCAGTTTTCAGTTTTTTTGGACAAATTTAAAATTTTCCAACCAAAATTTTTTTTGTCATAAAATTTTATTTTCTTAAAAGTTGGAAAGATAGGGACTTTAAATTACGAAAAAAGGGTTCAGGCCCTATTTTGTCTCTCAGCAAGTATCAACATTTGAAAAAATTATATTTTTAAAAATTTAAAAAAATTTAAAAACATTTACGTTTTTTCACCTCGAAAAAAAATTTCTTCCCATTTCAAAAAAACAAGAATGAACCACTGTGTCTGGGGCGCCACCAGTTACAACCCCTTTTTTGGAAAATTTTAAAACACTTTTACCCATTTTTGTCATAAAAAAATTGATTTTCTTGTTGGAAAGATGGGGGACCAAATTACGAAAATGGGTTTAGGCACCTATTTTGTTTTCCAGAAGTATCAAAAATTTTTAAAAAAATTTTTTTTAAAAAAATTTTTTAAAAAGGCCCAAAAATTTTGGGAAAACCGGACAGTTAAAAAAAAATTTTTTTTTTTTGAAAAAATTTTTTAAAAATTGGAAAAAAAATTCTTTTCCCATTTTGGTTCCAAAACCAAACCCCCGGCACTTTTTTCAAAAAATTTTTTTTAAAAAAAAAATTTAGAAAAAAAATCATTTTTCCAAAAACTTTAAAAACTTTTTTCCGGGGGAAAAAAGACAATCACCCCCGAAATTGTTTAAGTGCCTGGGTTTATTTTTTTTAAATTAATAACCTATTTTGATTCTCCGATTGTCGGAAAAACATAATTATTTTAAAAGAAAATAACAAAAAACATAGCTTCAAGGTCCCCGAAAGGGGAAAATTTTAATTTACAATTTAAAAAAAAAAATAATTTAAAAAAATAAAATAAAAAAAAAAATTAAAAAAAAATTTAAAAAAAAATAAAACAAATTGTAATAAAAATGGGGGGAGTTTAGGGGTCGACCAGGTATTCGGGTGGGAAACAAAGGGGCCGGGACCCCCGGCATTTATCCCCTTTTCACCCCCTGGGATCGCCCCCCGGTCCCTCCTTTTTTCCCCGTCCCCTTTCCCCGCTCCCAACCCCTTTGGGGGGGGACATGGCGGTCCAAATTTTCCCAGCCGGCGCACCATTTTCAGGGCGGATTTAACCCCAGCCTGGCCCGGGGTTTGAAGGCCCCGTGGGGGCAACCTTTTTCGCCTTTTGGGGTTTTGGGTTGAAATTTAACGGCTTCTCGTGATTGAACAACCATAAAACAAAAAAATGGGTTTCGGGCCGACCCTCTGCACCCAAACCCCGTGCCACTGTTGGCCCCCAAAATTTGTTGGGAATTTGGGAAAAATTTTTGGTTCCCAAAAAGTCGTATTTGCCCAACCCTTTTAAAAAAGTCGATGACGCTGTGTTTTGAACAGGGGGCGGGGTTTGAACCCCCCGGGCTTTCGGTAACAGCCCAGAACTGCCTATAGACAACCCCGTGGACTAACGTCTTGGGCCCTTTATCCGTTGGTATTTGGGTTGAATTTAAAACTTTTAAAAATTCGTGGTTGCGCAACGAAAATCAAACAAAAAAACAGGCGTCACTGTGGGTTTTGGAAAAAGGTCGTTGTACCGAAAAAAAAGTGCCAATGATTGGGAACCCGTCCTGTTGTTACTTGGAGTTGAATTTAATACTACTTTTAAAAAAACCCTCAGGTTGAACCAAAAAGAAAATGAAAAAAAAGCACTACTGGGTTTTTGCCCCTGTATTGTGAGATTCCCCCCCTATAAACCCTTTTACCGCCTTTTTAGCTGTGTGGTTCGAAATTGGGAAAAATTGAGTTATTAATAAGGGCAATATTTAAAAATAATTGACAAAAAAGGGAAACAGTTTTTAAGAAGGGGAAAGGGGACATTTATTTTATTTTTTTCACAAAAGGGTTTAAATTTGAACTAAAAATTTAAAATATTTATGGGTTACCTAAAAAGGGTTTTTCGAAAAAAATTTTCCCCCTTGTTTCTCTATTAATTACTGGGTATTTTGTCGAAAAAAATGCCTTGTAAATTTTGAATTTTGCCGAAAAAATTTTAACTGTAAAAATTATTTAAATTATTTTGTCGGGCCATTTTTTAAACCCTACAAATTAACAACCCCCCAGGTTTTTAAAATGTTTCGGGAAAAAGGGTGTTTTTTTTTTTCCCTTTAAAAAATTGGAAGGATAATTTAATATTGCCCCGTGTTTGTTAAATTTTAAACAATTTTTGGGCATTTTTTTTTGTATCAAATGAATAAATGAAGAACCCATCAAAAATTTATTTCAAAATTATTTACTGTATAAATCATGTTTTGACACGGACGTTTAAAGTTGGGAATGCATTTGATTAAAATTTTTTAAATTACAGTTACCGATAAAATTATTTTACATTTTATCAATTTGTTTGTCGGCGGAAAAACTACTTTGGGATTTTAATTTTAGTAAATATCTATAAAAAAAGCAATAAAAAATATTTTTTTTTTACTATTTCGTCGTAAAACAAGCCTTTTTTAATAATAAAATTTAAAATTTATAAAAACAAAATTCCCCTTTTTTTGTCACAACAACTTACAAACCCACAAGATGTTAAAAATCATTTCCAAAAAAAATGATTTCCCAAATCTTTTTACTATTGAAACATGTTCTTAATTGAAAACAAAAAACTAGATGGGAGTGTTTGTGATAATACAAAACATAGGTGTTCGAGTTTTGTCAGGGGGGAAAGACGACGCCGAATGTTTTAAAAAAAAACTTTCAATTTTTGTTTTAAAATTAAACGACTTTCCGGGTTTAGAAAAGGTAAAAAGGGCAAATTGGGTCAAGTTTTTGAAAATTTTGACAATTAAAATCTGACAATAGTGGGAAAAATTGTGAATTTTAATTTTTGGGTTGAGATATGAATTTTAAAATATTAAACTTCTTCCGGTTTGGGCAGGAAGTAAGGTCAAATTACCTTTTGTAAAATTTTTTGACAAAACAGTCCATACAATGGTACAAAAAAAATTTAATTTTCCTCTTGTGGGTTTTTGAATATGATTTTTATTAAACTTTTACTTGGTTTTTAAAGAAAGGGCAAATTAGGGGCACCTTTTTTTAAATATTGTTTGACAATTAACGATCTTTCAATGGTACAACAAGGGACCCTTTGGTTGTTGGGGATATGATTTTTTAAAGTTTAAAATTTTACTTCCTTTTGGGCAGGAAGTATGGTTTTAAATTTAGTCAAGTTTTTTAAAAAATTTTTCGACAATTAATCTTTCAATAGTGCAAAAAAGCCATTTACCTGTTTGGTTGTTGAGATATGATTTTTTTAAAAATTAAAATTTTACTTCCGGGTTTGGGCAGGGAAATAAGGTCAAATCGGGGGCCTCACAACTGGGTTCCCTCTACTTGTTAAGTTCTAATACACCCAAATTTCAAGTTCTTTAAATTTCAAGTTTTGTTTTTACCGGGCAGTTATTGGGGAGAAAGAAGAAGAAGAAAAAAAAAAACGTACAAAAAAAATAGGTTTTAGGGACAACCGGAAAACCTAAAAATTAGAGGTTAAATGTTTGTTTGAACAAACACTGGGTGTTCCGGGGGGGGGAAAGGAAAAAGGGATCTCCTTTTGACATGCTTTTTAAACCGTCTGTTTTCACCATAAATAAATTTTTAAAAAAATTTATAAAATTTGAAAAAAATTCTACATTAATTTTTAAAATTTTTAATTGTAATTTATTAAAAATGTTTAGCTGATCCCTTAATTTTGGGAAATTTCAACCCAAATATCCCGATATTTTTTTTAATTTAAAATTTTTGGGCATTGAAATAATTAAAAATTGTATGGGGGCTTGAAATTTTTAACTGTCTGTTAAGGTTTATGACTTGACCCTTTTTTTTAACTTGATCCCCACCCCACAATCGATTGAAACCACTTTGTTTACCCGGGTTTTAAACCCCACTTGTAAACCCAAACTAGAAATTGTGTTTGGGCTTACGCATTAATTTTTAATAAAAAGTCTTTTTCCCCCAAGTTTTGGGGATGGCATACTGCCACTGGTGATGAAACCCAAAACATTTGTTTTCTAAAATTCTTTTTTATCATTGCAGCACTAAATCCCAAAAACTAGGGGAAAGGGGGGGAAACAAGCAATAAAAAAAAAGGGGGCCCCAAAATTTCCAATTCCATTGACTGACGACTGGTGCTTCATTATGTCAAAAATCACACCCAGCATCAATTCTGCATATTGAAATTGCAAGATGTTGAAAAAAGGGTAAAGGGGTTAGATTTAAAAAAAAATGTTTAACTGACATGGATTGGAAAAGGGACACCCCTTTCTTGGGCCGAAATGCCCGTACCCAAGCAAAAAAAAATAAAAAATTATACTAAACCTTCATTTTTTTTTTTTTATAGATTGGGAATTTTTTTAAATTTGGAAAAAGAAGACGCATTCATTTAGAAATTTTAAAATTTCATATCTTTTAACTTTTTGATTCGTGGGGAATGACAGAAATTTTTTAATATAAACGACTTTTCGGGCCTTTAAAAAAGGGTCGTGGCCCGTGAACCACAGTGCGCGGGCTAGTCTGCACCCTTTTTGTGCAAAGTCGCATTTGGGCGCGGTACGGACCGCCCCATACATTCAAATTGGCCAATTTGAGCAAGAATAATCCACATTTTACAAACATACGTTGAGTACATGGTTTTTTATAAATAACCCCCGTTAATGAACAGTTCTTCAAAAGTTTCATCAAAAAATCTAGAAAATCTTTTATTGGTCCAAATTCAGGGGCCCATTTACTTTTCAATTTTGGGGGCCTGGGGGATAGGTTTTTTTGATTTACCATTGTTTAACGCCCCTTTTCAGAATTTCATGGTACGGTTTTTAAAACAATAAATAAGTCATTGGGTACTTTGGTTACTTCTTTCATTTATTTCAATTTTTTTTGTCCTAACTTTAGTTGTTTTGTTTTACTATCACAAAAAAAGGGAATTTTTAAAAAGGGAAAACCCGTTATAATAATTTCTCTGGCAACATTGTCACATAATTTTTTTAAATGTTTGGAGAGATGGGACAACCTTTTTTTCCCTGTCATATCTGTTTTGTTTTTTTAAAATCTAATTGCAGTCTTTTTGGAACATAACTTTCAGGTACTGAACGGGGCATAAAACCCCTTTTTTTTCAAATAATACATCAAAAATTTAAACCTGGTTTCAAGTTTAATCACATTAAATTTAAAAGTTTTTATTTCCACAAAAGGGTTTTACCAGCCCACACAAAAAAGTTCATGGGTATAACCATATATAAAAACAGCACCGATATTAGGCCCCAGGTGGGGCACAGAAAAAATTTTCAAAAAATTTTAATCATAACAAGAATTTCCAGAACAGTGTTTGGTCCCAAAAAGGGCGATTAACCCGAACGTCATAGTGAATGATTTAGGACAGGTTTAGTTCAAATGTTTCAGATGTACCCACATCAGTTTATCATTCCCATCCTCTTTTACAGAAATCCCGCGCAATAGAGGAAAATTTTTTTTTTTCCCCCCCCCAAGATAATTTCAATTGTTCCCAAATCCTTGACTCCCTGCCGTTTTAAAAAGACATTGTCCCCCGGTTTTCTGGTTTTTCTGGGAAATTTTCTGGAACCATTGGCCCCCAAATATTTTCATGTATGTATAAAGTGAAATTTGGGTTACTGGGGGTGCCATAAGGTGGCGGTTTTTTAAAAATGAATTAACATGGCAGGACGTGAAGTTCCGGAATGAAAGATCCTCTGCAAAAATTGTTAAGATCAGGAGGGGCAACACACCACCCCAATACCAGGAATAAGGGTAAAAAAGATTTCAAAAAAAAAAAAAAAACATTGTTTTTTTAAATGTAAAATGTATACATACACATGGATCACTACCTTGTGTAATTTTGTGGTTTATTTTTACATCAAAATTTTAAAAATTTTTAAAGGTCAAAAAATTTTTTACCCCCCCTTTTGGGGTCCATGTATCTAAAACAATATAAAAAAAAAGGAATGTACAACATTGGTATATTTAGTTAACACACCTTTAAAAAAAATAAACAAAATACATGTTTTTTTTCCCTTTTGACAACGACCTCTTTTTTCCAACGAAAACAAATCATTTTCAGGATGATTGATTTATAGGTTTTTTGAAACCCTTGTTTTAACTTCCCCCTTTTCAGCAATTTATGGAGGGTTTTTCACATACAAAAAATTTACTAAAACAATAAAACTATCTGTAAAGGGGTTTTTCTAACCCATTGCCGGACTGTTTCCTAAAAGACTTAATTTTTTTTGAAACAACCTACTGTTTAATGTTCCCTTTAATGATCAAAAATCGCCACACCAGAATTGAGGGAGTTCCATCTAGGAAAATTAATTGGGAAAAAAAAATTAAACTCAAAATAAGCATTTTTTTTTTGTTGGTTTTTAAAAACCCTTTCATTTGGGCCAAAAATTTTGAAAGTATCAAAATGATACTTTTTAAATTTATGATTGCAAAAAACTAAATTTTGGGACACCATTTTAAATTTCTATTGAGTAGTAAAACCTGAGGACGATCAGAGCATTGATCAAAAAAGTTGTAACCCCCCTTCTTTTAGAACCCAAATTTCTACCACTAAAAAGGTTTCCCCCTGGTGTCCCGGGGCCCAAAACCCCCAAAAACCTAAAAGTCATATTGTTGTTTAAATATTATTAGTGTCAACCAAAAATTTTTTAAAAAGTCCTTTTTTAAAAACTCTGACTTGTCGGAGAATAAGGGCATACAAAATTTCAAAAATACCTGCATGTATTTTACATGCATGACATTTGGGAGAAAGTCCAGCTGTACTAAATTTTTTAAAGTTTTAGCCTTAAACATTTTTCCCCCGGGTTTAGACTATTTATTTGTTTGTTTAAATTAATCAATTATTTTAAAATTTTTACAGAGCTAAAAAGATATTAATTTCACTGAGTACATTTTATTGATAACACATTAACGTTAGCATAATTTTTTTTTTTTTAACTTAATTAGTTAAATTTAAATTTTTGTACTCATGCCCAGGTTTTACTTCAAGTTTCAGACTATTTTCCACCACGAGGCAGTAGTCCCAAGTATTTCAAAAGTCATGGGGGAAAAACCCCCGTAATAATTTTCATACTTTGTTTACATAAAACCCGGGGACCCGCCAAATTAGTCCCAACGTTTAAAGTACCAGTACCATTTACTGGCGCCCAATGCCTAAATTACTGACTGCACTGTCTCAACCTTTCAACATGTCCAAAACCGGTTAAAATGTTATTTTTAAAACAAAGATTCTCGTAAATTTTTTTGCCCAGGGCTTTAAACCCCAAATTAATGTATAAAATGTTTTTTTCAACGATGAAAGATCCCCTGGTGATAGGAAAAAATTGAAAATAGTGGGAAAAATGCTTTTTTAAATTTTTAACGGAGGTTTCATGCACCCAACTGTTGAAACAAAGGCATTAATCGATTCAACGACCTAAAAGAGCCCATTAAAAAGTGACCTTTTTCAGAATAAAAAATCAGTATTTGACATAAAAAAAATAAAAAATTATTTTTTAATCATATAATATATTATGAAACGAATTGATAAACAAAATTTTTTCAGGGTTTACGATAGGTTTTAATTTTTATTCCCGGGGGAATGCTCAATTCCTAAAAAATGCAAAATAAGAGCGACTTTGATTAGATTTACCAAAGAGGTGAAACGTAAGTGAAACGTTTTAGATATTAGTTTGATCTATTGAAAATCGATATCTGATGACCTAATCATGACGTTACAACTCTAGTTTCATCTACGTGTTATGTTCTAAGTATATGCCAAGTTTGAAGTTCATGTGAAGTTTGCAAGTATGTACTTTTTGTAGACAATCGATCCGGAAAAGGAGAAAAAAAAAAAAAAAAAACTAGAGGTATAGAGTTTGTAAAAACAAACTCAAGGTGTTTAGGGGTTCATGTTATGGTGTCATCACCTAAAGTTGTTTAAAATGCAAATAAATCCAAAATGTTAACATTGTACAAGTTTGTATTAAACAGAAATAAAGAGCATATTTTAAGTGTACTATGAATTAAAGAGCTTTTTATTATCAGATTATTGTCTTTCTCCCAGTTATGATAAACAATTTAAGAAATCTAATCCATAGAGCGCCCATTATTACAGCTAAAATGGGGAGACATTGCAGGAACGAGTCAAGCCAGGCTATTTTTCTGCAGTCAATTCCTCATTCCTTACAAATTCCCAAAAAATCTAATTTACAAAGGTTGAAAAGGTTCTTCAATAGTTAATTCACCAAAACTGCACGAGCATGTTAGTCTAGTGAGTAGATCTCGTTCTCAAGGTGTTTGGTTGTTCATCATGTTAGACGTCATCACCTAAAGTTGTTTAAAAGTACATTAATTAAGTTGGAACTTGGTAAATATGGTTTCTTGTCAGAAAAGTTTGATGATAAAACTTGCATCCGTGGTGCCAAGTGCGACTTGACAAGAGACTACAGCTATGGAGTTAAGTTCAGCATGTGACTTGACTTCAGACTATTAGACCATGGATATGGAGCGTGCAATGAAAATGCATTCAGAAATTGAGTTTCGTGACGCATATCAGGCATGAGCGTACAAACAGTTTAAGAATAGACAATCTTGTAAATTCTAATATATAAATCCACACTCACAAAATTTGCCAGTTTGGCAGATTTTTGCATTTGAACTATGAATGAAAATGCGCCCTCTTTTGGCATTCTTAGAAACCACATTTTCAATGGTGATTTTTGTATAATTGAATAGTTCACATGGGCTGTTTTTAATGTTTCTCTACCTAATCTGTCAAATCGGTCCAGTCAGGTAGGAAGAGTTTGAAAGGGATTCCATATTTGGGAAATATTTGATGTCATTGTAAAGAAATGAACCAGTTTAAAAAAATCTTGCCTTGAATAAAAGGTCTGAACCAACTTTTCCCTGAACGTTAACCCCCAAGTTTTCCAATTTAATTGATCATGAAAAACTTCTAAATTGTCCATTCATTTCAATATTTTGGGGTTTCATTTCCCATTTCCATCTCCTTACCTGAGCTCCACCCTCTTTAGGCAACCCTGGATCTAACCTACCTACATCAAAGACCAATTTGTGAATCTTTTCTCATCTTTAAAAAGTAAATTATTGGTTATTAATTGTCAACATTTTGTAAATATTTAATTGATGAAAACATTCTTCGTTAAAATACAAAATTAATAAGATATTTAAATAAAGGAATGCGAAACAACATTATCTTTTGAATGACACTTCTCTTTATTTTGTCATGGTCATGATACTTTTCCATCCATTTTGCACCCATCAATAATAATCCATTTCATACAGGATAAAGGTTATCAAACTTCTAGGTCTAATTTGCAATGAAAAGAATAATTTTTCTTAAGTACAAAATACAAAATAAGTGAACCTGAGTCCCTAACATTAATTGGATTTGGCTAGTATTGTTAAATTTTGGCACTTAAAAAACTTTTACTGGTGCATGAAAAGAAAGTCAACAGAATGTTTTAATTAAAGTTAATGGTTAAAGGGGCAACATTATCTCAATCAGGTAAACTTTCAACGGGTCATGGAATCAGTGTCCTAGTGTAAGATGAACAAAGCGGGTGATTGAAAATTGGCTCATTTTAAAAAGTCCAAAGGAAAACATCT
>JAQQFT010000414.1:0-27297 GCA_029582265.1 Zoroaster sp. YZ-2022 | reverse complement strand
TTGTTTGTCTATTGGTTGATATTTGTATGGGCCTTCAAATAAAAAGTAAAGGACGGTATCCCTCTGTAATTGAAGCCTATGCGAACAAGCCGTATTCTTGTCAATGAAGACAAGAATAGTTTGATGCCTTGACGCTTCAAGAACATTTGGGTAAAGTGTACTTAGTAACTTTATTTTTTTTAAATTAGCAAAATTATTTTAAAGAAATTTAACACTCAGTTTATCCAAATCAGAGGAGACACACACTAAGTCACTCCTCTTATTTTATTTACGAGCTACCAATAAAGTACAAGTATACATCGATCATCTGAGAAGCCTTTTTCCTCGTCGGTCTATTGGCTCCAAAATACCGGTGTCACATATCGCGGAAACATCTTAACTCTTCCATTGCACGAGCGACGCCGAGTAGCAACAATCCATATGCATTTATGTTACCCGTCCCATATCCAACCTTCTTTTCTCTCCAACCTTCCCTCTCCTCTCCAACATTCCCTCAGATATCAAACTTTCTTTTCTATCTCAAACCTCCCCTCCCATCTCCAATTACTCATAATCCCATTTAACCTTCCCATTGCATTCACAACCCTCCCATCCCAATTACTCCAACCTTTCATACACCTTAAATTTACCATCCCATCCCTAACATATACATCCAGCAATCTCCAACCATACATATCCTCCATAATCTCCAAACTCCCCTCCCATCTCCAACATGAATTAACATCCTTCACATCAATGATTAATGATTAATGAACTGGAAAATTAACATCCTTCACATTGTGTTTACCAAAACCGGGCTTAAACAAAAACATAGCTTGAGAAGTTTTTTGTGAAAGGAACACTGCTTCTGTTTACTTGTTTTCAACGTGATAATGTTTGTACGCAGTACACATTAGACGTGCACATTTGTTTTATGTTTTCTCAACAAATTAGAGCACTACAGACAAACATTTTCCAGGATGATTTGTATCTTTACCTCTTCAAATCAAGTATAGCTTTCAGATAACAATGTCAGTACAGTACCTCACCAGAGTGCAAAATAATTTCCACATTTTGGTTGTTATATCATTTCAAAACTATGAATTGTCCACATTTATTTTGCCATGGATATGATGCCTAGCTAGACTTTTGTAGGTCAATACATTTAAAAACAATGTAATCGTCATTTCAGTAATACAAGTGCTGATTGCGATATTCCAAGATTGGCAATCGAGCACTCATCGCATGTGGGGTTAGGGCCAAGGATATGAAGGGAGTCCAGTGTATTGGGCCTAGAAATGAGCTACAAACAGCAGCCATAAATTCAACAAATACAAATTCAACAGTGTTTAGGTCTACCGGTCATGCATGCCTACGTAATTTTTCAAGTTGACAAACTTCTCAAATCAAATCGTTTCTTCAATCAAGAAACTCTCATTCGGGGGAAAGCAACAACAGAATAGGCGAAATGTTACCACGACTAACGTTATTAACGTTATCGCGAAACCACGTATCGTTATAAAGATGTATGGTTATTAAGTATTGTTTATAATTAACTTTACATTGCATCATTTTACTTGTTCGCTTAAGTTCCCTAAATGTTACACGTGTCGCCAATTAATACCGATGTTACGATACTGTAAGGGTCATTGACATATTGTTCAGCATGCGACTGACTTTTCACTTAACGTTAAAAAATTTCACAGTCTCGATCCTATTTTTAGGAATAATGACGTAATTGTCGCTCTGAACTATATAACCCCTGTCATTATTCTATCTTGGGAGACTGTGAAGAGATTTGAGAGAGCAAATAAAATTATAGATTTCCAAAGTCCCTTCGTTTTCATGATGCAGGCCTACAGTACTACTGGAAAATAACCCACCTTAAAAATTAAGTAAAATTTTATTTAACATACCGTATTCTTTTGTTTCATCAAACATTCTGCCGAAATACCGCCCTCTAGGGCAATTCATTGCGATGTGGGTATAGGCCCTGGGCGCGATTTTATTCTGTAGTATACACTTCGTCAACTATGAATTTTTGACTTATTTTCCTTTAAAAAATCCTCCACAACCGTGAATTACTAGTATATAGAAAGGCTTTGCTTCTGAATTAATTTTTAGTTAAAAATGTAGAAAAAATGTATACAATTTTTTATGAAAATGTTGAAAACCTATAGGAGTCTAGTTTTTTGCAAGGCGAGGCCTCTAACATCCACTAGGCCAACATGCCATTCGACTTATAAGGTGGGTTAATTATTGAAGAACTTTTAAAATTAGATTTCTTTGCCAATTTCTAAGCCATTGACGAAGTATGCTGCAGACAAATAACGCCCTGAACTAATTTCATAGCACTGCCTACCGATGAGCAAATTTTTCGTGCTAACTAGTTTATTCAGCTCGGTAGTGCACATCTTAGCCCTCTCGCGGTGAATTTCAGTGTCTTGATGATGGCCACTTTTTGCGTCGTATGAGTGTTGTGCGTACACACTTTTATGCGTAATAATGTTATGGTACTAAGTGCGCGTTTTGCCAACTTCTGCCAGCTAATGATCACTGAAGATATTCCCGCGCGTACACGCACATCAACTGCAAAATACGCCAAACGCGACGCACTATATATCGATGCCCGCTTTCGTCCATAGTGGGTCTAACAACATGGTGCCCTCAACAGCTCATGCACGGTTGCGAATAGCCAAAGCATAAGCGTATTTCGCAGGTATTATTAAGTATTGATAATTAACTTTGGGTTGCATCATTTTACTTGTTCGCTTAAGTTCCCTAAATGTTACACGTGTCATTATTAATACCGATGTTACGATACTGTAAAGTCCGTTGGCATTGACATAATTATTGTTGAGCATGCGATCGACTGCCTTTAGCTTTTCCTTTTAACGTTAACCTAATTTCTGAGTCTCGATCCTATTTTAGGAATAATGACGTAATTGTCGCTCTGAACTACTAACCTCTGTCATTATTCTATCTTAGGAGACTGTGAAGGATTTGAGAGGCAAATAAAACTGTAGTTTTTCAAAGTCCCTTCGTTTTCAGGCCTACAGTACTACCGGAAAATAAACCACCTTAAAAATAACGACTTTTAAGTAAAATTTTATTTAACGCTGTATTCTTTTGTTTCATCAAACATTCTCCCGAAATACCGCCCTCTAGGGGCAATTCATTTAATATTAGGTATGGGTCCTGGGCACGATTTTTTTCTGTAGTATACACTTACGTCAACTATGAATTTTTGACTTATTTTCCTTTAAAAAAATCCCCCACAACCGTGAATTACTAGTATAGAGAAAGGCTTTACTTTCTGAATTAATTTTAGTAGTTAAAAAATGTAGAAAAAATGTATACAATTTTTTAATGAAAATATTGAAAACCTATAAATTCTGGAACTCGGTACTTTATAGGGCAGGCGCTTTAACATCCACTAGACTAATTCGACTTATAAGGTGGATTAATTATTGAAGAACTTTTTAAAAATTAGATTTCTGTGCCAATTTCTAAGCCATTGACGAAGTATGCTGCAGACAAATAGCGCCCTGAGCCCAATTTCCTTAGCACTGCCTACCTACCTACTGAAGATATTCCGCGCGTACGCACATCAACTGCAAAATGCGCCAAACGTGACGCACTATAATTATATCGATGCCCTTTGCCCATGGTGGTCTAACACCAACATGGTGTCCTCAACATTGATGCACGGTTGCGAATAATAAGCATAATGTGTTTCGCAGGTAAGCAATAAATTTCGGAAATTGGCGCGGCGTGCGCGTTCACGTCACGTCACCGTAGATTTGTATTGTTGCGACACTCATTATTTTGCTAGCAATAACAGCGGGCGGGCAAGTTAATGGGTGCCTTTCTCTATAGCTTAACAGTTAGCAGCGCT
This sequence comes from Zoroaster sp. YZ-2022, assembly GCA_029582265.1. Classification (NCBI taxonomy): domain Eukaryota; kingdom Metazoa; phylum Echinodermata; class Asteroidea; order Forcipulatida; family Zoroasteridae; genus Zoroaster; species Zoroaster sp. YZ-2022. The sequence continues at coordinate 23,420 of JAQQFT010000414.1, read as the reverse complement.
ATGAAATGGCTTGTGCTGATAAGCAAAAATTGGCTGCTTTGCGGCTCTATGAAACTGGGCCCTGGTACGGAAGGTATATCCAAAAAGCTATAGCTGTCTTCAGCTAGCTAAAACATGCCACAACTGGCTGAAACATCAACAGTATTAACTGGGAAAGCAAGTGTTTGTTTGAACAAACACACAGTAGTTCGAGTCAACTTCAGTTCAATCAAATTATCAACGATGATGTCAATATCATATTTTGCAAAGGTGTATCATATTTTATTATTTCAATATCCAATTTCATATTACAAAAATATATCAATTTTTGCATTAGAATGTATTGACTTTGGTCTAATTGTTTGGGACCGGAAGTAAAGGTCAGGAAACAGGTGATTTGAAGGTGTATAGCAATTATATGACACAATGAAACTTCCTCATGATCATGAAAAATAACGTTAGTACTTAACTTTGGTTCAATTTAAAAAAAAAATGCTAAGGGGCGCTCTGAACTTTGATGATGTTATCAAACATTTTTGAGAATAGGGTGTATCAAAAAAATGTCCCACTATGAAAAGTGCCTGAAATTTTATATTCTATAATTTTTTGAAAAATTTTACATAGAGTTGATGAACGTGGTTCAGTGCTTTTTTTTGTGCAGTTGCACTCACTCACTGCGTCACGCATGATTGAGCTGAGGCTAATTACATAGATTACGATACATCTGTTTTTGCGCGAAAAGTGCTGGGATAGAAAACAGGATCTGAGACCATGAGAAGCAACGTTAGGTATGCCCTTGTCCTCAAAATGTTCAGGAAATTGCCTTAGCCCTTTGCTCTCCAGGTGGCTACCATTTCTTTTGCTGTCGTAAGCATTTACTTGCTACTTGCCTGTTATCTGCCTTCTAAGGATTAAAGTCATTGAGGTTGGGAGACGTGCCAAGATGACAGGGAAGATGCACTCAGTTCTCTTATGTCATGTTATGTAAACAATGTGAATGGATGTCTCCAGATGATTGCTTTAAACACCAGGTGTTTGCACTTTCTTAAACTCGGCACATCCCTTGACCATTTCGAGTTCCAGCACCGAAATGTACGGACCTGTGTTCAGTTGTTACTATCATTAATTACATAATGGATTACAAGCAAATGGGATAAGTTGTGGGCCCTGGGTGTACGATTTTTCACTTCTGCATTGAAAGCTCCCAAGGATGGTTGAGCCACAGTACACCCCTGAACAGCGATCTTCATGGTAACAGAGTGCCATCATTGCCAACAGTGTTGGGGCAGTCCTCCGGAGTTTCCGTCAGGAATTCCCAAATGTGGGGTACCCATCGAGGAAAAACAGTTTCCAGAAACGCACAGAAGTACCGCCGAAACGGCAGGAACAAGTCATAATCTCGAATAGGGAAGATCTGGACGTCGACGAACTGGCGAATCTGTCGCGAATATCAGCTGTCCGAAATCTCGTCTCGTTGAGCAGCAACAGGTGGCAAGGAAAAACTCAGACAATCAACAACCGACGGCAGCCGATAATGGTCGGGGTTGCCATCAGCCACTTTCAACAGGATAACTCATGTTGACACCCTTCATCATCCCTACTCGAATGATTAAGCGTCACGAACTTCTACCTGAGAATGCTTAGCGACGACTGCGCTTCTGCAGATGGCTCCTTGCACAACTGTACGATTCTTGGACAATATTATCATCGGGATGAATCAGGCTTTGCCTCATAATGCATCAGTTAACACTCACAATATCCGAGAGTACTGCCCTCAATGGTTACACGCTCCTTTCGGTCGTGACGACAGACACAAGCTGACTGTGTGGTTGGTTTGGGAGGCAATGGCTCCAGTGTTGCCCACTGTTTTCCGCCATAACATTAACGGTGAGCATTATCTGCAGATGCTTAACGAGGAACATTGTTCCTGTCATTGACCAACTGCCGGTGTTATCGTCGCAACAGAAAATGGCCGGATTTCAGAGGAGCGTGGTGGCGCTGGGATGGTGCCCCACCCCACAGAACCAGAGGACTGTAACAGGACCGCCTTTACAGGAACTGTTCGGAGAACGAGTGGTTGCCCTACACCGTGACGTGGAATGGCCCCCGAGGGTCACCGGACTTCAGCCCTCATGACTTTTCTTTCTTGTGCGAGGGTCATCTTAAATTACAAAGTGTACGTTACTCCACCTAGGGACCTGGATGACATTGAGGAACGCATAACGGCGAAGTCAATGTTCTCAGAAGGGACAGAGCTTTGATCCGGCGTGCAGTGTACGATATGCTGAGGAGAACCCAAATCTGCCAGGGAAAGAAATGGTGGACAAGTTGAGGACTTGAAAGTGTGAAAGGGTTAATTCAAAGTAATGTGCAATTTGTGATAAACAAAGGGCATACCTAACGTTACTTGTGTGGTCTGAGATCCTGTTTTTCAACTCCAGCACTTTTCGCGCAAAACAGATGTGTCTCATAATTTACGTAATTAACCTGTGCTCAATCATGCGTGACATGATGAGTATGTGCGATTGCACCAAAAAAGAACTGAACCATTGTCCCTCAACCTATGTAAAAGCTTTTCAAAAAATTACCGAATATAAATTTCAAGGGCGTTTTCATAGTTCTTGACATTTTTTTTTTGATACACCCTGAAAATATCTTCTATGGTTCATGAGATATAATTATTTGAAATTTTGAAATTTTCAACTTCCGGTTTTGACCGGAAGGAAAAGATCGAATTAGGATCACGTCTAGCTTGAAAAATTACATAATTCAAGATTTGTAAGATGATGCAAAGGGTGTGTAAAATATTTTTGTGGTTCATGAGATATGATTTTGGAAATATTAAAAATTTTTTAGTGTATTTCGCTATCTGATGACGTCAACATGACATCACAACTTTACCTGAAACTATATGTCATAAATTTAATGACAACTACATGTTATGGTATAAGTATGTGTTAAATTTGAAGGCTGTGTGAATTTTGGAACTATGTTTTTTGTTCAATAAGTCTCATCGAGAAGAGTAATGTGAAAATATCTTTGTGGTCTCAGAGATATGATATTTGGAAATATTAAACTTTGATTTATTAATTTGATATCTGATGCCTTAACAACGACATCACAGCCGAGGATACAACTACATATTGGGTCTATGTGTTATTTTAAGGTTCTATTGCCAAGATAATACTTAAAACATTGTAGGCATTAATTTTTTAATTGTTTATTAATGATAATGAGCATAATTTGGATTTATTAGGTTAATTAAAATGAAACAAATTCACTGACCATTTAGAAATTTGCTAACTGGCTAACCATAACCAATATTTAGAAGTAAATACCCAGCAATTTGGGAAAACAATACTTTGTGTTGTTCTAGACTCTTTTTCTAGACTCTTTTTAAGGTTATTAAACAATCATTGTATGGGAAGTTCATTGATGCTTTCGATTAAAAATTTATACACATTATTCCATTTGCACAATCTGGATCTCTTGCCTCAAAATCAAAAGTAATTAATTTTGTATTTAAACCTGTTGTGCCTAGAAAACTGTACTACTTGATTTCAAATTCAATACATTTTTTAAACAAAATTAAATTTACCAAAAAATATGTCTTGGGCGTCTCAGGAATAGTTTTTTACCAAAGCGTGCAATGCTGGAGTGTTGAGCAATCTTAAAAAACCCTCTGGTCTGTGCTCTGACAATTTTGTTAAAAAGTACGATGACTTCTCTTCTGAATAATGGACACATCAGGGTTATTTCACTGCAGTGGTAACTTCTAGTGTGTTGGGTTCCTCTATTCACCACATATCTTGTGAGTCATGTTTGTACTTTGGGTGGTTTCGTTTCTTCTTACGCTGGAAGATAATAAATACAACTGATTTCAATTCAAATGCTTGTTTACATCTACTCTTTCAATAAAACCACATCCACAGATTCATGTATTGCCAAAAGTAGAATTATGGGCCCATCAGTAACACTCATTTGGAACTTGCTGTACTTCCAATCAATCAATTCTGTAAATGTTTGATTTTAAGGTGATTAACACCTCATCACAAGAGAATACAAGTAGCCATGGAAGAAACAATGGACCATACACATCACCTACTTTATGTGACACTGTAGAAAGTATATAGGTATCCAACTAATTTTAATCTTAAAATTATATAGTAAGATGATCCAGGGGAGATGGATAAAATAAACAGCTTGATGAGACAGAAAATATGAGGTTTAACCTGCGCTTTTATATGGCATTTATATTGTTCAACATCCAAGAAAAACCTGGTAAACACAATACATAAAATTATATTAGATATGTGTGTACAATTCTAATCCTAACCCACTTATTAGCATAGGCATAATTCAATACATCATACCACAGTAACTGTGTGTTATATGTGTTGCAGTGAAAGATTTAATTTTGTAAATATTGCCACGGCCTGAAACCTACACATGTTTTATGTCAATAAATCCTACTAATTTTACACTATTACTATATATGACCCACTCACCAGCCGATGACAATTTAACTTCAAAGGTTTGATGACAAACTCCCAAAAGTTTACACTTAACGCTGTCTACCAGAAAATGTGACCGTCTGACGTGGAAACCCCGGCCGCTTCACTCCAAAACAAGTAAAGCAAACCCATGCGCGGCACTAAATTGCGTTAAGCACCCTACCTAATTCGAATAGTAAAATCAACACTGGCTTTTGGCTTTAACACAATGTTACAATAATTAGTGTGATGTAATAAAACATCCTCTCAATCAAAAGTACTTAAAGAATATCATACCCGTTCAGAAATTTGTTTGGACTACTGTGTTTCGTCATCACTTTTATATAATCACCATCCGAGGACCGTAAATCAAGTGAAAATGCGCCCTCAATCGTCCTGCCAAATTAAAATGAAACTAACGCAATATTAAAATAATACCCATAAAAACCTAAATCACCATAATTATAAGAAAAATTTACCTTTTGTAGATGTATTGGAAAGGTCTTTATATTGTAGGCACAACATCTGCTGTGGCAATCTGAGCCTTGTAACTGCTGTTGTGACCTCGTTCTATTTTAAGCACGATTCTGCGGAAGCAGTCTGAACAAAAGCACAATCTTCACTGACGTTTCATACACAACACTTTACATACTTACATGTTACACTGCAGTGACATGTACCGTATTGCAAAATGCCGTATTGAATGAGAATGGGTGTAAATTTCCATGCATTTTTCCAAAAATTCTTCAGGTTTGTTATATTGAGAGGTGATGACTTGAGGAAGGAAACATTTGTGACCAATATCATGTAAAAAAGGGAGAAATTTTCCACACTCATTACATTCCGTTACGTTGTAGCAGCCTATATTAAACCCACCACTATTGCTGTGTGTTTACGTATTCTGTGCACGCGATATAGGGCTATAGTAGATCGTACATACAGGGAATAGTATTTCAGCATATTGTTTTCACTTCTAATCCTTCCGGTTTCGACCGGAAGAAAAAAGGTCAGATTGGGGTCACGATCTTGAAAACGAAATGTGACATTGTTCAAGATCTTTAAGATGATAAAAAGATTGTGAAAATATCTTCTATATGGTTCATGAGATATAATTTTTTGAAATTTTGAAATTTTCAACTTCCATGTTTTGACTGGAAGGAAAATCAGATTGGGGATCACGATCTAAAAACGAAAATTAGCATAATTCAAGATCTTTCCAGATGATGCAAGATTGTGAAAAATATATTTTGTGGTTCATGAGATATGGATTTTTGAAATATTAACGGTTGTATGATTTAAAGCGTAATTCTTCGACACCTGATGACCAATAATCAGCGACGTCACAGAAAACGGTTTCGTCTGCGTGATATGTTCTGTTTATGTGTTAAGTTTTGAAGGCTGCATATGCTTAGCAAGGATGCCTTTGTTACCGACACAAGCGCCACTGAGAAGAAGGAGAAGTAAACAAAAAAACTAAAAAACAGTACAAAACAATAATAGGTGTTCGCGCTGCGCTCTCGAACACCTAAACGAAAACAGTAAAAAACAATAGGTGTTCGATGCCATGCGCGCTCGAACACCCAATTACTATGCACTGGATCAAATCCTGATAATTGGTTGCCCTTTTCACTACTTTGTTTATGGAAAAACCTAATTTTAGATTTAAATGAACCAACATTGGTATTTATCTCTTGGTATAAAGTCTTGTACAAAATAAATTTAATCTTTATTTATAATATACTTCACTTTCAGGTTAAGTTTATAACAAAAATATAATGATAAAATTGAAACAATGGAGATAGTTGACACTGTAATCAACATCTCCTTATTGTGACATGCTTATAAACTGTCTTTGTTTTCACCTATACTGCAACATAATTAAAAAATAATGTATAAAATTTGGAAAAACAAATTCTACATTGATTTTTACATGTTCAAGGTTGCAGCACATTGATTGGCCATAAAATGTCTGTAGCTGCATCCATACTACAGAATTACAAACCTAAAGATCAGATGCCATTTTGTACATAAATTGTTAGGACATTGAAATAATCAAAGAGTTGTATGGGTGCTTGTAAATTGCTAATAAAACAATGAAATAGCATATTTATTTTAACTTTGTCTGTTGGGTTTCATGACTTGACTCTTGTGTGTTACACACTTCTCTCCCCAACAATCAATTGAAACCATCTTTGTTGACCTCGTTTTATAACCTATACTTGTAACCAATCTAGAAATGAGTGTTACCTTGGTCTTACACACATGTAACAAGTGGAAATGACTTCAGGTGTAAATGAACCCAACCGCATGATCCTTTTGTTGACAAAGAAACAGAATCAATCTGCATTTAAAATAAAATCGTGTACACTCTGTATGTATTGATTTAGTGAGTTCAGAATGGGTGACATTCAGGGGTTGTCATTGGAATCGGTAATTTTTGGAATAAAATGCTTCCTCCCTCCCCTCCCCAGTTCTTAGTGATGGCATGTACTGCCACTGGTGATGAACCAACACATTTGTTTTCTAAAATCTCTTGGTCTAGTCATTGCAGCACTATAGAATCCAAGAACTAGGGAAGGGAGGGCAACAAGCTAATACAAGTATAAGTGGGCCCCTTATACTAGATGCTGCTTAATTGGGTGATCTGGCAAAAAAGGTATTCCAAGGCTACAGCCCATGCAATGAAAGATTTGGGGGTTATGTTTTACTATGTTTATATGGCCCTAGCTGCTGTGGGATTCACTGTCGGCAATATACATTTTACTAGATCACCAACAGATATTGCTTAATAACCACATTTTGTGAGGATGTTTGGTCCAGTCAAAAATATAATAAGAATTCCTCAGTACTAATTTTGTTCTAACATGTTAAAGAAAATTCCTAAAAAAAAGACCTAGATATGTCTTGAGGTCCTAAAATCAATTCTCTTGAGGGTAAAGACTGCTACAGATAGGATAAGTCCATATAAAATAATTTGAATCATACATTAACTCCTTTGATGAATGGATAAACTTCAAACACAATGCTGGCCATTGGAGCACAAGTTACACAGACTTGACGCACCTTTATAGGCAGTAGCACAAAATGGATACCGATGATGACTGAAATATAAACTAATCATGTAAAAACAATATTAAATGTTTTCAAAGAGGGACGAAGAATAATGGGTCATGCTTAACAAAACACACATAACTTAGAATGCCCCTCTATATGTTATTATCAGGATGATGGATTGATGTAACTTCTTGTGAAAACTTTATGCAACTTTAAGAAAATTGATCCCTTCAGAACAATGCCTTTAAGTTAGGTTTTACAATGGAATAGAAAGTTGCACATGTGTGACGTCTTCCTTCCTCCATGATGTGACTGTTTCATTATCTCAATAAAATGTGCTGATATTTAGTTTCTGGACTACTTTAGTGAAGGAAAATTAAGTGCTAGTATCAAGTAAACTGCAATGCATCCATCACCACAAGACATAAGGCACTACTAGTATTATGAGGAACCATAGACACCATAGTGTAGCTAAATTAACCGGATGTGTCAACCCATGTACACATGCCAGTAAATATTCAAAAATAATAAATATTTTTACGGGTCGATGTTGACCAAAATGAGTATGAGTTGGTAATAGTACGAGTGCTGGCACTTGCATACGAGTTGACCCTGTTTTCACTGGGAAAGAATAACATTGTGGATAAAGTTTAAAAAGAATTGATTTTTGAAAATAAAATCACAATTCTCAATGTGAGGTTGGTGGGGTCATGTGAGTGATCATAGGGCAGCCAGGAGGAATGCAATCACACACACACACACACACACACACCTCAAACAGTACATTGATTTGTGGGTATTCCTTGTTCGTCTCTATTATCCCTTTTCCTGCACTCCTCCTGTGGGGTACAAAGATTTTCTATAGTTACCTTGTGGGGTCCATACGTTGTTCTATTGTGTTTTCAGGACCCGACAACGAATGGTGTGCTTACGTTCACACACACACACACACACACACACACACACACAGTCTTGTATATGGTGTAAACTGAGGACACCCTATTGTTCCTCTCTCTTTGTTCCTCTTTGTTGTTGGACTTAAACTTGTCAGAAAAGTTGTCAGAAATTCAGTTGGTAAAATAAGGGGGGAAAGGGAAATTAATCTGTGGGAGTGAGTGTCACACAGGATTTTGTTTTTGTTCAGTAGACCATGTCACACTTGCCATTTCATTTGAAGCAGCCTCTGTTATAGGTATCAGGGTTTTCATGGGAGGCAAGAGGTGTATATTTAGATGTACAGTTTATGAATCTTTTGTATGGGTCTGACATCCTGACATCAATGAAATTTGACAATGGATAATGTTTGAAACATAGTGCTGAGAAAATACTTAACTTCAACAATGGAAATACCATCGTGCTGATATATTTAATACACCTCACTGGCCAAAAGTATTGCAACATATGCTCAAAATAGCACTTTTTACAGTAACAGGTGAGATAATCATTTAATCCAGATTTCATCGATCGTGTATATATATAGCAAGAACAGTAAAAAGAACATTGACTTCAAAAACAAAGGCAATTTCTTAAAAAAAAGTGTTAAGTAGTGTAAATAAAATAAAATAAATTATTGTAAATACAGTCTCCAAACTGAACTTTTGTGAATTTTAATGTTGCAATACTCTATAATAGTGTGAGTGTATATATATATATATATATATATATATATATATATATATATATATTTATAGGAAAGAGTTGGCTTTAAAAAAGAGGATGGTTTAATGCAGTCACCTTTGATGTTGGCATCAACTAGGTATTTATGTAGTTATATATATTTTTAGAAAGATGCTGGCTTTAAAAAAAAAAGAGATGGTTTGATGCAGTCATCTTGATGTTGGCATCAACTAGGGTATTTTAGTTAGGATGGGGCATCTTGATCTTGGCATCGACTCGGTATTTTAGTTAGGATGTGGACATCTCCTGGAAATCAAGTTTTGTAGCATTGGTTGAAAAACATACAACACAGAACCGATGTTTCACGCTTATTATTTTGATTAAGTGACCTCTTGAGAAGTTACCACATTATGACCACTTGGAAAATACAAAAGGTCAATTGTTAGCAAATGAATGCAATTCTTGAGCAATGCAAGAGACTTTAAAACACTTGGTGGCAGTAGAAACTATTCCATTGTTCTTGATATTTCACACATGTGCCAGAATTATATAAACAGTAGAAAAGGACCGGTCTGCTGCCCCTCTAGTGACCCCAAAAGTCTACCATTGCTTGTCTACATCTTTAACTTTATCATAGTAAAACTGAATCTGTTTTGTCTGGTTCCATAACATCAAAATCACCACCCACTCACATTTAATTTTGAAAAGCACCAGTCTTCATTGTTGAGCCAGATATGATTGAGCCACGATGTCGCTCTGTGAAAACAAATCTAGTCGTAGCTTAACTTCAATAATACAATGAAAAACAATTTACCACAAATTTGTTTTAACATTCAACACTTAAAATGTAATTCAAGTAAACACATTATATTATATTTACTTACAATGTGTTAAAAATCAGTACATTTCAATTCCCAAAACTGCAAATATTAAAAAATAAGTGATGGGAAGCACATGTGAATATATTTCATCCCATATTTTAAATTGTATTTTATACTATTATCATTTCATCAAAGGTTTTATTATAAGAAATAATGCACATGTAAAGTCTGTACACTTTATGCGTGGAATGTGCTGGTATGTGTACTTGTGTGTAATCTGATGTATACATGGTTTTCATTAACCCTGCTACAAAAGCAGAACAACATATAATTCCAATTTTGATCAAAATGTAACATTCTTGTTCTTCGTATCTTTTATAATTGTGCAGCTTTATTATGAACATTTACAAAGTTGAATGAAGCACAAAGTATCTCAAGGCTGAATTATATATATAGACAGGAGGGATAATATTTGAATAATTGATTTAAGAAACAATCATTCAATGTTGACTTCTTCCAAAGTATTTGAGAATAATTCAGTTGTTTTAAATTCATTTTTGTAACTTAATTCATAATAAATGAAGTATTTTAAACAACAAATTCACGAGTAAATACATACAAATGAATTTATCCATAACCATTAATATACATTAATTATTCATAAGCTGTGAATACAAATGAATTATTCATAAATATCTGATACATTTTGAAATCAATCACGTCATTTTACACAACCATATGTTTCTGTCACTAGTATGAAGTTATATGTTGTTACAGATTATCTTTGTCTTGGATATGGCTCAATCTTTCCAGTCATCTGAATTCAAAAAGCAAACCTACTTTTATCACTGAAGTAAATAGAGAAGGATTTAATCTTCATTTGAATCAACTGTTAAGTAACAATGTTGTTTTTCAAGAAAGGGGAAACCTTCAATCAATGTTATATATGTATACTACTTTAATACTGAATAAGAATTTGTTTTTCATAAACATGTCTATTTTACAAATATAATTAAATGAATACCATTAGAATATATGATTGACATGCTGTGAGGTAAACAACTGATTATATATTAAATTGTTAGTAGTTTAGTCATCTTTAACTTTGAATTTTTATATGAAATCAATTTTCTTTGAATCTTGAAGGAACTAGTATTTCAACAATGTGCGCAAGTAAAATGTTGCTTTTTAAACATTGTGAATTTATGAAACAATGTAAAATCATGAGCTATGCCAACCATCAACCGATCATCAAAACATAACATCGTTTTATTCGGTTCTTCTACCATTGGCTGATGTGGGGCAGCTATTTTAACTCTTTTCCTTTACATTTACACGTTGTAAAAGTCAACACATTATTTCCCATTTTGAATATCAAAATTACATCCAAAAATGGCTACATAATTTATTTATTTCTAAGCTTTCTTTATTCAGGGTAGCACCATTCAGTGAGTAACACTGGCTTTCATAGGTGGTTCTAACCTCAATCTTCTAATTCCTATTCCTAACTTAACCCAACCCTAACCATAACCAGGTAAAAGTGCGGAGCAGCGTTGCCGGAGGTCGCGAATTTACGACCCTGATAGGGTTGTGGGTTAGTTAGGGCAAGAAGAAGAAGTAGGATTAATAGATTAGGGTTAGGGTTAGGTTAGGTTAGGCTAGTTAGGGTGAAAACAATGTTTGCTTATTGAATACAACCCACACCCTACTAACAGAAATAACATCAAATTTCAACTAACTAGAATTTAAATAAATACAAGAATATGTTGCTTAAGAAAACAAACATTAATAAAAGAAATATACAAGTATTATACAAATGAAATCCCTTATAATGACTGCAGATCAGGACTTTTATATGAAACTCTCAATGAACAATGCCCATACATGTGAAGTTGTAACAAAGTTACTGTGTAACACAAAACCGGTATTCAATGCGCTGGGGTTTCTATAACTATTCATTAACATGTACATTTCTAGGACACCCTTTAAGAAATGCCTGTTAAACTATGTTAAATTTAACTGATAATAATAAGACTTTGTCAAAACTCTTTTGTGCACTTAATTAGGCAGATTGGCTTAAATACATTTCCCCAACCATCATTATTTTTTGGCAAAAATTCAAGGGCACTTTTGAACTGGTGGTTTTCCTGATTGTAAATAAACCTCAACAACACATTTATTGTAATATGTACACATTACTAGTTCAATTCTGTGTAATTTTGAAGCGAATCGGAGATACATTTTTTTTCGATAGAAACGTGACAAGGGGTACCCTTGTCGTTTTTTCCCAAATTTGCCTAAAAACGACATTTTTCAAATGATTAATACTGCTTGGAGAGACGTAAATAGAGTGCCTAGAACACATTTGTGGTAATTTGAGTGGCCTATCTTTCCAACATTTTAAGAAAATCAATATTTTATGAAATAATATAGGTAAAATTTCAAAATTTTAAACTTGTCCAAACAGGCTGTAACTCGCGGCTGTATTGTGCATACACATTGGTTCATTCTGTGTAATTTGAATAATCGGAGAGCATTTTTTTTCGAGGTAGAAAACGACAAGGGTACCCTTGTCGTTTTTCCAAATTTGGCCTAAAAAATGACATTTTTTCAAAATGATTAATACTTGCTGGAGACGTATCAGAGTGCCTAGAACACATTTGTGGTAATTTGAGTGGCCTATCTTTCCAACTTTTAAGAAATCAATATTTTATGAAATAATATGTAAAATTTCAAAATTTAAACTTGTCCAAACAGGCTAACTCGGTGGTTGCATTCTGCGGACACATTGTCTATTCTGTGTAATTTTGAAGCTAATCGAGACATTTTTTTTCGAGGTGAAAACGACAAGGTAATTTGAGTGGCCTATCTTTATTGAACTTTAACTCAATTTTTATGAACAATTTGAGCAAATAGTGAAATTAAAAATTGGCCCAAATAGACTGAAAACTATAACTGGCTTCTTTATTCTGCAGACCGAGTGGTTGATTTTGTGTAATTTAGTAGAGAATTCAGACAACCTTTTTCGAGGTGAAAGAAAAACGTGGTTTTTTGCCAACGGCCTTTAAAAATGGATTTGCTTTTTAAAAATGCCTCCTACTTGTTGGAGAGACACAATAGAGACGCAACAGAATTGTTTGTATCTGGGAAAAAAATTAATAATAATTATTGTAAAAAGTGCGAGGAGAGTTAGTCAGAGTGTCGACCAGGTATCCGGATGACTCAAAGTCCGAGACACACCCCGCATGATGATCACCATAGCATTCCTTCTGGGAGGTCGCTACCTCCCGGTCCCTCCTCCTATTCCCTCCCGTCCGTACATTTCTCCACGCTCAAAACCTTTCGGGAGAGAGAGATACAGGTCCCTGCCATTGGCTGCTGCAGCAGCCGCTATGTCTCTATGTGTCAGGAGTAGGACCGGAACCTGGACGCAATGCCTGGAACTCATGCAATTGACAGCCTTAGTGGACTAACGGCTTGCTTTACTTATCCTGTTGGTGGCTTGGAGTTGAATTTAATACCACGAATCGTGAGTGCAGTAATCATTTAATAATAAAATAGTGCCGTCCCTGGATTCGAACCTGGGACCTCTGCACCAAACCCAACACCAGCGGAACAGCCACCAATACCTTTCTTCGTTACTTTGAGTTGAATTTTTAACCATTTAAGTGGTTGTACAACCATTTTAAATGAAAAGAAAAAGCGTCATACACTGCTGGGATTTGAACCCGGGTCGATAATGCTACCGAAGTTCGGCAATCTTAACGATTAGACTATTTCGTCATCTGGCATTTAACAAAAATATTGGAGCTTCATCAATGAGCCTGTAAAAGGTGTCTCTGATTGGCTTCAAAATTGCAATTGAAAGGACAGCCATGGGTAATTTCCACTGGTAACGCGTACAAGGTTTTAAAAAAAATAAACAAACAAACAAAACACACAGAAAAAACACAAAACAAACACACACACACACACACACACACGCACACACACACACACATTTACAATAATTGTACCACAGATTTATTGGTTACCTTGGGGCTTGTGTTTTAGATGCTGCAAGCTTTGTGTTGTTGAACTGATTCTCACTGATGCCAGCTAATACATCTAATTCCAATTACTGGCATATTGGAGAGCTAAAATACAAAAATATAACAAATGTTCAAATGATTCTGTGAAAAAATAAATTTCTGAATGGGAAAGGCCAACATGTATTACTCCTGTAAGAGAATGTTCCCTATAATTGGTGTACACATGTTGTCCACCAACACACCTGCATGTTTATTTTCCAATTAAAACTCATATTAACTCATCCCTCTGCAGCTTTTTCTTCATTTACAGTTTTCTTTTTTATGCAGGTTTCTTCATCTTTTTTTATGTTATAAGACGGATCTTTCTTTAAAGCATAGAGGGATAGACTTTTTATGCTTAATAATAACAAAACAACAAATGTAAACCTAGCTCTGAAAAAAACAGGGTGCCCTATGACAATTTTGTGGCATACAACTAGCAGAGATCAATCAAGTAAAAGCATCTCTTGAAGTTGAGTTAGGATATATTTCGTTGACACGAAAGAACATGCAGAATTGCAGAAGAGACAACAACACACGAACATGTATATATTTACATGGATTTGCATACATGTATATGTACTGTACATATATCTAGGCGAGTTACGATGTTCTTGACTTGGACTGCATGGCACAGTTTTAAACTTCTTTTTCTGGACAATAATCTATCCGCTCAGTCATTATCCTTAGTTAAAATGCAAACTTAAAATCATGTAGGTACACTGCAAAAACAGCGAAAAGAGTAGACTCGGTATAGTTTCATTACGAAATAGATGTAGCACAACAGTTTCTGTCCGTCACGAACCTCCCATTGGATTGTAAATGCAATAATTATGTCTACGATAGCCTCACTTTACAAACGCACATTCTAGGCCAATAAACCTCTAAATAATGTCTACTTACCTCTTAATAATGTAATTATATTTCCTTCTTCTCGGTAACCCATTTTATTTTCTTGTATTTTGCTTTGGAGTTAATAAGAACGGCAAAATTCCTCAGTATTTTTTCATGTAAACGAGAATTAAAATGGCCGTCAAGAAAATACGCCAGTGATAAATGTCGGTGATCACTGATAATACGCAATGTGATTGGAGATTGCCTCAACAGATTGCCTCAAAGCAGAAAGTCAGCTAGTATAAATTACCATTGCCACTGGATTGCATGAAATGCCACACAGGGCAAATCTCCGAGCAATCTCATTGCCAGCAAATTTTATTGCCTGGAAAATTACCCGAAAATTGCCCCGTGTGACAAGGCCTTTACGTTGTAGGCCAATACTGGTTAAACTCCGTATATTGCTGTGTGTACGTATTCTGTGCACACGCGATATGTCTATTCGTACATACAGGGAATAGTAATTCAGCGGCGAGTTTTCACCTAACCCTTCCGGTTTCTGACCGAAGGAAAGGTCAGATTGGGGTCACGTCTGAACAACGAAATGTGACATAGTTCAAAGATCTTTAAGATAACAAAAAGATTGTGAAAAAATATCTTCTATGGTTCATGAGATGATTTTCTGAAATTTTGAAATTTCAACTTCCAGTTTCCGACCCGAAGGAAGAGGTCAGATTAAGATCATGTCAAAACGAAAAATCACATAATTCAACATCTTCAGATGTGGATGCAAAGATTAAGTGAAAATATCTTTTGTGGGTTCATGAGATGCGAATTTTGAAATATTAAACTTTGATTTAGCGTAATTCGACACCCGATGACGTAATCATGACGTCACAGAAAACGGTTTCTGTCTGCGTGATATGTTCTGTTTATGTGTTAAGTTTGAAGTTATTGCATATGCTTAGCAAGGATGCCTTGTTACCGGACAAGCACCACTGAGAAGAAGGAGAAGTAAACAAATTTTTAAAAATAGAATAATAGGTGTTCGCGCTATATTTCTCGAACAATTTGGGAAAAGATAAAAATTAACACAGCTATTATAAATTGAGCACAAAGTTAGTCAATTTTAGTCATTAATGGATATCCTAGGAGTCCAATGTGAGCGCTCGTAATATGGGTTTCGCTGTAAAACACTGGAGAAGGGATGGATTACTACGGTAATTCACTGTAGAAATTTACCCACTTCGCCGTAAAATTAAGGTATTTTTAGGAGTGAACCTTTCGTTCCGGCTCTCCAACCCTCTCTCTCCTATCAAACATCCCCTCCCTTCTCCAATTGTTCATCATATCTCCTGTACTATAATCTCATCTATAAACTTCTCATTGTATTGCCAACCTCCAAAACTCCAAACCTACACCTTACAGCATCCTGTCCCCATCATTACAATTTCCAACAAATGCCAATCCATATCTTCAAACTCACTGCACATCTCCAACACATCCCTCCCAATCCAACTCTTCCATCTCATCCTAGTCAGTCAGGTGCCATTGATCTTTATTATTATAACTGGATAGAGGGTTGCGCATTGGCGCGCCATTAACAAATAATTGCACCCACCGTAGCCATGTTGATCCTCCACTACAAAGTAACACAAAGGAATTCACAATAATATTTACGCAAAGGAAGACTATAGGTTTTTCAACATTTTCATAAAAATTGTATAGGCCTACATTATTTTACCCTCTTTTTAAACTACAAAATTAATTCAGAAGCAAAGCCTTCATATAATAGTAATTCATAGTTGTGATGATTTTTTTCGTCAAAATTCATTTTTACTGGCAAAAATAATTTCAGTATGCATGTAGTAATTCAGGATCGTCGCGCACAAAGCGCCACATCATGGATACATAATTATACTATTGTGCCTGGAGTGCGGGTCAACAACTAACCAGAAAATCCGTCTTGCACTAGAAAAATTCCATGCGTTCTCTGGACACTGTGGTATCGCTATTTCTCCAGTCCACTATCAACCTAAACCTCCTCCAATCCCATCCCATCGCCTATATTCTATGCATCCCAATTTAATCAATCCACTTCCTTCCTATCACAAATCCCTCCTCCCCACACTGCCAAGAGCCCTATCCCATTTCCAGTCTCCCATCCAATCCCATCCCAACCTCAGTGAAGCATCAAAGTGGCGGGGCCCCTGGCCTCAACAACCTTTGCATTTTGTATCCCCAAGGAACAAAAAGTAACCGTGTGTGTGGGGGAGGTGGTGATATGCATGTGTTTGATGACCAAGCACACGGTGGAATGTCGTACCCTCTTATGTTTCCTACATCTGCTAATGGGCGCGTGATGAGAATGACAATTCTTCAATGGAAAAATCCCAGGCGCGCCACTACGCTACCTAACTCTCATCTCATCCCAATGAAATTGATCATTTACCATATTCTGCCCTCCCAACCAGGTACCCAACCAGATCTGCCCTCCCAA
Organism: Zoroaster sp. YZ-2022; assembly: GCA_029582265.1. Classification (NCBI taxonomy): domain Eukaryota; kingdom Metazoa; phylum Echinodermata; class Asteroidea; order Forcipulatida; family Zoroasteridae; genus Zoroaster; species Zoroaster sp. YZ-2022. Next base: position 6,052 of record JAQQFT010000414.1, on the reverse strand, counting down.
CCAGGTAACCCAACCAAATCTGTCCTCCCTACCAGGTACCTAACCAAATCTGCTCCTCCCAACCAGGTAACCCAACCAAATCTGCCCTCCCAACCAGGTACCCAACCAATCTGCCTCCCAACCAGGTAACCCAACCCGGGCACGTATTAGGTCCCAAAGGGTGTTTTCTTGAGCCCCGCCCTTTTGCCTAGCAAAAAGTGCCCGTTTTAGCCCAAGGTTTTTTTATATTTTTTGAACAATTATTAAGTTCCTGTTGCGCATAGACTGCCCTGCCTAGTTGAAAGATGTCAGGATAGAATAAAATTAGAATAACATAGGTCAGCAGAGATGCCCTCACTATTCCTGCACGGGCCTGTATGTGCCCCTCCGCGAAACTAGATTTCACGCATAGCCGCGCGCGCCTATACGTCTTTGATAGGCAGGCACATTGCCAAGTCACTGAAACACGAAATTGACATCCTGTGGCTCATTTCACCACCAGACCTCAGATTGTAAATGAAACCAATAATAACATAATCGATCTGATTGTACAAAGAACCATATTATGCGTTTTATTACTAAACAGCCTGTGGTTTTACTCAGGAGGCTACGCGCGCCTGCATGGAATTACACCTCGCCCTTTTCAGACTCTGAGCCCCTGCCCTCTACAACCCTTCTGTGTACGTCCCTGAAGCCAACCAACCTGCCCTCCTACCAGGTACCCAACCAAATCTGCCCTCCCAACCAGGTGGAAGCTAACCAAACCTGTACTCCCAACCAGTAACCCCCACCAAACTGGCTCCTCTCATTCTAACCTCCCTCCCCATCCTGACATCCCTTGGATACCATTATAAAAATGAAAATAGAAATTGAATACGTTTGCAATTTGGTGATCATTTATTCATAAGATTTAAATGGTCATATCACTGATAGCCATACATGTATGTCTACCTAGTTTTAACATGCAATGCTCATTAAGCAGACTATGGGTTACACCCTAAACATACTTATTCTATTATGGGATGGGTAAGTAAACAGTTATAATTATATAGTTCCTGGGATAGACACCATATCTTGGAACATTATATCATTAAATTATTTTTTAACTCTTAACTTTATCTTCAAGAAGTTAAATTAGACATACGCATCGTTAGTAATTAATGACAATGAAACTGGAGATAGTAATATCCTTCACATTGTCTTTATCAAAACAGCTTTCAAACAAAACATAGTTTTCAGTTAAATTAGATATATGAGTGTGAAAGGAACACTGCTTGTTTACTTGTTTTCAACATATTCATGTTTTGTTACTGATACGCATTGATTTTTTCAATTAAATATTAACGATGTATTTTGTGTTTTCAATTTGTTTGTGTTTTGTCACTACAGACATTTTCCAGGATTTTGTTTGCTTTCAGATAATAATGTCAGTACAATACCTCATCGGAGCCAAAATAATGCCTGTATTTTTGTTGTTATATCATATCAAAACTACAAATTGTACAGACGTATTTTACCATGTATATGATGCCTAGTGTTTTGTAGGTCATACATTTAAAACATTTTAATCGTCTTTTTAGTAACACAAGTGCTGATTATTTGTTCCAAATTTGAGAATCGAACACTCATCACAAGCCGCGCTTGTAAATGATGTTAACGGCACAAAATACACCAACGTTTCATAATTGCCTTTCCTTACAAAACCATGCAGTGAATTTAAACAAATTTGATGAAAATGCCTTAACAAGTAACTGGGTATCTTATTATTTGTTAATGGTAGAAAGTACGTAAACAGTAAGCCAATTTCCGAAAACAAATTAAATTATCATTTGTCCACGGTGAAAAAAATTTTTACCCTATACATTTTTATACTGGTATATAATTGATATTTTAAATAAACCAAATGATCAAATTTTAATGTAAATCTTAAAGTAAAGGTGTACAGCGGATGATCATCGTAAAAACTTCCCTAGAAATGCTTTGTCCGAGTTGCTGACATTGTAAAGAAAAGGTGGAACCATTTTACCACTTCAATTCCACATTATAATGAACTAAACAATCTGATTATCATTCACTATGTTCTCATGAACGAAACATCGTATTGCAGAAACTTACATAGGTTGGGGTTTAATATAATGACTAACATACTCATAGAAGCATACTCACCTTCCCTTTAATCACCTTAATTACAAACTAAAAGGTAATCATTAGTCATGTGCAAACGTATACTCACTTTGAACCATGATATGCAAGTTTCCCTTCTTATGTTTTTGTGCACAAGAAAATAGTAAAAATGCATTAAAGATTTATATATTCATTCTAGCGTGAATTGTACCTTTTCTAAAAGTATTCCACTTTTCTTAAAAATGACAATTGAATAACAAAACTGTCATTAGGTTGACCAGAGTCATTGTTGTACCGTTGAACCATGTTATTGCCTTCCATTTTCTGAATCCAAAAATCATAATAGTCTTTACTCTTGAAATGAACTTGCTGTACAGGTGTACATGTTGGTGTTTCTCCTTAATAATACAGTTAATGTTTCAAGCTTTTTGGCGAAATCAATTTGTTAAGGGTGAGATTATACAACATCCTTCAATAGTATCGTTTCTCTGACTCGGGTTCTTCTTCAGGCATTCAAGGTCCCAGAGACAATAGCTAACTGGTATAGCTGTACATTGTTATTTGTCAGTATACAATGGATTATACCAAAGCATCCACCCAATGAAATGTTATTATGTTCAGCATAATCTTTTTCCCTGGTCCTGGTGATGATATGTCAGTTGTTGCTGTTGTTTTTAATGCACTAGGAAACCTTGCAAACGAATTTTTAAACTGCATTTTGATCATTCCATCCAAATTTATCATCTTTTCTTGTTATCTCAGTGCAGTCCTCTTGCCCCCGTTTGTTTGGCCCCGCGAGGTTCCAAGCTTTGTAGTAAAACACACTGTTGTCACTCCCAAAGAAATTTCCCTAACCTGGATATCGTTGAGGCCGATCAACAGGTTCTTCTGTTTAACCAGAAGATATTTTCCACAGGTAGCCCACGAAATTATTCTCATCCGAGCTCTGAATGGATGTCAGGTACCTTCCCAAAGCGTGTGAAGAACTTGGGAATGGGCCTCGCCTCCCCAAGATTTGGCAAGACCGAAGAACTGTGGTAGCAGTTGTCACAAAGCGAGTCCAGAATGGTGGGCACTCATAATCGAGATCACCCAAGGCCAATCCGATGGTAACCGAGAACAGAAACAAATTTTGCCAAAATTTTACCCTGTTTTGCAGCTAAATACGTTAATAAGATACACCTGTTAAAATGTCGAATATCGTTTTCGGGAAAGCTGCGATTATATATTTTCAACGGTCGTTTTTGCCCTTTGATGTAGGGATTGTTTACCCAAAAAACAAAAAACTTTTAATTTTGGGACTAAATTTAAACCAAATTGAACTTTTTTTCGACCAGCAGATTTTTAAATGGAGGAACGCCCCCGGGCACCCGGAAAACCCGCAGGTAGGAATGAACAATATTCAATTCCTTTTTTAAAAGAAAGTTAAGACTTAAAGCATCAATTAAGTTTGTTTTTCCATTTAAAATCCAACAAAAAGATTTAATTTTGGGTTAAAAGGAAAGTATTTTGACTTATTAAAATTTAATGTTTTTTTTTCCCTTACAAACCCAGCTGGATATGGGCAACAGCAAATTTAATTTTAAATATTAAAAAAAACAACAAACTTTTAGCGTAAATTGAAACGTTTTTTCAATCCAGAGTTTTAAAATTTTTTTCCCCCTTTTTGTAAATAAAGAAAGCCCCATTTAATTGATCAGCCAGACATTTAAAAAGACCATTATCGCCCCAAAATAAAAAAACTAATAAGAACAGATGTTCCCGAAAAAAATTAATAATTTAAAACTAATTACTTCCCCAAATACATGAACCACCCTGGGGCGATTGCTAATAAGGGGGGGGGGAAAATGCAACCCGGGTGGGGGCCCGGCCCTAGACATCAGTTTTTGTTAACCCACATTAACGTCAAAAATAAACGATGATGATTGGAAAAAAAAAATTCTTACTTTTTAAAAAATAATATTAATACTTGTTTATAAAATTTTTAGCCGAACCGCGGGGGGGGGTTAGGATCGTTGGCTGTGTGCCTCTTCAGCCATTTGTCCCCCAAGGGGGGTTAGGGGGTCAAAAAGCACCAATCATATTTTTTTTTTTGGTTTTATTTTCAAAACCCCTAATTTATTTGTTTGTTTTTTTTTTTTTTGTTCAGACCAAAACCCCTCCTTCCCCCTTATAACGCCGCGTTCAGGCTTTACCATTGTTTTTTTGATATACCTAAAATTATAAATATTTTGGACAAAGTTAAAACCCGAGTGTTACTGATCCCGAAAAAAACGATTTACGTGATACATTACGAACTGTTTAAATTTGATAAAAAGGTCGATATGTTAATTTAGCCGTTTCCCCAACTCGGAAAAAATAGGAAATCAACCCAGGTTTTTATGAAGGATAAAAATGTATACACAGAAGGGCTTTGGGGAGGGGAAACCCATCTGCGGTGGCATCAACGCTCCCTTTTTTTTCTCAAGGGGGGAAATGAACGTTTAAAATTTTAAATTTTTTATGTGGGGGAAAAGGGGTAAAAAAATTGACATAACAGGCCTGAAAGGTAAAATTCGATGCAGACGGTCTTCATCGAGGGCAAAATTTAAACCTGTCTGACTTGAGTTTTTATAATGGATTTGACAGAAAAAAAGTGAAAAATTTTATTTGCATCCCAAATCGAAAAACCCCTCATCAAAAACCCCAAAGAAGCCAAAGAAAATTTAAAAAAACCAAAAGGTTTTGTATATTTTTTCCCCCAAAAAGCATGGTCGGAAGAAAGGGGAACCAGAGGGTTTAAAATCGTGCTCTAACGCGATCCCGGGACAGAAATTTGGGAAGAGCTGGCGGGGAATCAGGAAATGTTTTGAATATCAGGCGACCCCCTGTAGATTTTTCGTCTAAACATTATTATACGAAACTGAAATTTTTTAAATTATTGAAACCCCCTCAACTGTTCTTGTCTTGATTCGATCAGTGCATGAAATTTTGATAAATTATTTTATTGAATTATAATGATCTTTTTTTACACCCCTGGCACGAAAAACCCCAAAATTTATTTTGATGACGAAAAGAGCAGACTATGAAACTTTAAAAATAACCAACCGGCTTTTCAGGATCTTTTTTCCCAAAAGAGATCAGTACATGGTTTTGAAAAAAAATCAATAACGATATTATTATTGTTTTTTTTTTCTTTTTTTTTTTTTTGTTTTTTTGGGAAAGCCCCCGTTAAGTAGTACAAAAAAATGGCGTGGTTCCCGGGGAAAAGGAGGAAAATCCCCCTCCCCCCCAACCCGATCTTAATTGTCTTCAACAAACCCCTTTTTAACTGTCCAAAATTTTTTTTTCTCTTTATGACATGAAGCCCAAAGAGCGACCGGGGAGTAACCCTTTGGGGACCCCCCTCACCCCCAACGGGTTTTCCCTTTGGGGGAAACCCCTTCCGACTCGAATCTTTCTCGAACCCCTCATAAGTGCCTACCAATTTGGGGCCCGGGCAGAATCCTGGAAAGATTGTTTCTTCCCCAAGACGATCTGTGGGGTGGGTAGATGGGGGGAAGAAACATTTTGGCTCTTGTACCTATGAGTTCGTACAGAAGTGCTGGAGGGACCCCCGAGGGGGGCAGCTATCTTCCAAGGAAAGTTTTTCCCCGGCAGGGGAATAGATTCATCCCGAGGGGTATCGTCACATCTTCCGATCAGGGATCCGGTGAAGGTCTGGGACGGCATGGTCCGAGACATCACCGTAAGGGAAGGGGAAACCCCTTTGATAAAAACCGACGGGGTTTTTTCCCCCGGGGTTTTTCATTCAAGGAAGGGCAAACTATTAATCCCTTAAAGACCAAAATTAGACCCGGGTCCGATTATAATCAATCAGATGATCTAATTGGGAAACCGGGATATTATCTGCTTGTTAAGAGGGTTGGGATTCAACACAGACGGTTACTGTCTTAAGAGGATAAAAAAC
>JAQQFT010000413.1:0-27307 GCA_029582265.1 Zoroaster sp. YZ-2022 | reverse complement strand
TTTAAAAAATGGCACCCATAGGGGGAACCAAGTTATCGTGGTTTTGATTTATTTTCAGGATAAAAAAAATATCTTTGGATTTTTTTTCAGAAAAACTCAACATATCCTGTAATGGTAACGTGTTAAAAATAGGCAAATTTCACTATTCAAGAGATACTGATTGCCAAAATGTGTGACCACGAACACAACTATGTTTGCAGCTAATGCCAGTTTGGATGAAGTTGTCAATGAAATCAAAGTGACTTCAGCAGTGAGATAAGTAATAAGATAAAGCAGAAATTCAGTTCTTGTTCCAAGATATCCATATGGAAAGCAATCAATTGCAGTGTGAATCAAGAAAGTTGCCAACTGACATTCTGGACATGTTAGATGAAAGTCAGTATTAATCACTGGATTGGGCAAGAAATTCATTCCCTGCAAGTACCGTGAAAGCAAGAGTGACTGGTTTGGAAAGTGAAATTTCGTGGCACCTGTCAGTTGTACTCCAATCTTTAAAGATGAGTTGAATCTCTCTGGTCCACATCAAACAGCCCAACAAGACAGTCACAGGTTACTGCTATCATACGTTGTCAAACAAATCAAGCAAGTAATGCCTGATTGCAAATGTATACTATAGGCAGGACAATGCAGGATGCTACCACCTGTAAATACCTTAATGACCTGAAAGATATCCAAGAGGAAATGGGTGAAAGTGAGAAGAATTGACTTTCTGATCTACAAGGGGAAAGGGTAAGTGATCAAGTCCCACATCAGAATACACATCAACGAAGGGAACGATGTAGAGAATGCCAAACAGATGTAAGAAAGAATTACTGTTTCTGGTCTTCGTGCATGTCACATCAGACCCACGAGTCAGCTTTTTTTTTTTCTTTTTTTTCTATTCTTTGTTTTTGCTATAAAAATGTTCAACTGCAGCCAAAATTGGTGGATTGATTGGCATTCTGCCGTGCTGTGTTTTACATGACATAGGGGTATGAACTCTTGCCTGATTTGTATTTGGCTATAAAGGGAACAGACAGGTCTCCCTCCAAATGTATTCTTGTTTGACAAGAAATCTTCAAACTGACTAGAAGTAGTAACTTCACATTAAGTATCTTTTGTATAATAATTTGTAATTTAGCAATTACCTTCCCAATGTACCTTCCTTTAAGTATGTGATTGCACTGAGAACAAACTTTTAAAGATCACTAAAGTTTGTTTATAAGAATAATTATTATGAAAGTAATTATAGTGAATCCATGATTAGCAAAGAAAGCCTTGAGAACATTTATTGTTATAAAATCAGATCCATCATTTTTAGTACACACCTTTGCTTGGATCCATCAAATCATCAGGTGGATATGTCCGTCTTGGAGACAGTAATGTATTATCTATGAGTCCTGTTGAGGTGAATGAAATGCATAGCTTCACATAATCAGTACTCGCATACAAACTTATTATTTTCTCATCACTACTTACAGTACATGTATCACCAACGTGATGTTTTTCAAGAATACCAAAGTGTATATAGGGCTTTATAATATGCGACTTGAGTTGGACTTGAGTTAAAGTCTGATTCATACAAGTCTGCTAGTAAGCACAGGTACATAGCATACGTACATGTAGATGTAAAAAACCAGGTCACCTATAAAATAATAGATTTATTAACAAAGAACAAAATCAAAGACTGCTTGAAAATACAAAGGTCAGCCCACAGATACGGCAACTCCACCCCCAGCAAACTCACCCCTTGACAAACTCGCCCCCTACATAATAAATATTAAAAAGTTGACAGGAACCAACTTGCATACTAGCCCCAATGGCAACTGTTAAGGGTTTTTCTCGTGATATTCATGTGACTTTTAACATGTTGTCATTGGCGATCGGAACAAATATATAAATTTGCTACGTCACATAGCACATACATGTACCATACAAATTTGCGTATGTTTACTCATCTATTTCATTCCTGACCTTCACTATGACACAATAGAAGCAGCCTAATGTTGAGTAGCTTTTGTCAAGTGCACGCAAAACCCCAAAACACAATGTCCAAAAGCACAAGTGTCTTTACAGCCTGTTCTGTGGACGCTACTACTGAATTATTCATAAACCCCCGGTAGTACATGTATGATTAATTTTTATTTGCAAATTTATTTAAACCAATCACCATAGGCAAAGTGTTGGATCATCTATATTTAATTAGATAATATCATAACAAGTTAGTATAATGCATTAACATTTCTCAACAAATTGGTAGAGAAATATATAAAAAACATAAGCCCAAAGAACATTATTGATTATTACATGAACACAAAGGAAAAAACTACTGCACTTTAATTTTGATATTTTCCCAAATTTTTACCAGTGTGACATTGAAAGGGGAATTGACTGCTTTGAAATAAAAAAGATTTTTAACCCTTTCCCTTTAAAAATTTATAATGGACCAGCAGAAGCAGAAATGTACGTAATATTTAAATGTATATTTTTTGTTGAGGGAAACAATTGATCAAATTTTTCCCAGAATTTTCCCCCGCAAAGAACAGTATCCCCTTTTGTTTTTCAAATGGAGTTGGTGAAAAAAGTTCACTGATCTTTTTTTCCTTTTTCATTGTTGTAAACCCGAAAAGAAATCACACAGATACAGTACAATGAAATACAATGTATTTGAGTAAAGGGGCCCCCGGCAGCAGCTTTTCTGGCAGTAAAAATTTCAATTTTTTTTTGGGCTAATTTAACCCCCCCATGCCCAGGCTAAAATTTTGGGGCCCCATTCAAAAAAGCACGGCACTCACAGACAGTCATTTATATTTTTTTTTCCCCAAATTGGGGTAAAACCCACAGGGGTAACACAGAGCTTTTATGTCCCGTCGAGGGGTTTTTTGGTTTGCCCCTTTCCCAGCCACGGTTTTCCTTTATTTGAGTGCCCCCGACAAAGTCAAGGGGGTTGGGAGTTAATAAATTTTTGAGTGTATTTGAGTGCACTGCACAAAGTCAAGGGGTTACGAGAGACATAAAATTTTGAGGTTTTTTGGGTTGTTAAACCACAGGGGGGTTAAAAACATTTTGTATTTTTTTATTAATTTATTTTAATTAAAAAATTTAATTTGGGCAAAGCCTTTCGTAAAATAGAATTACAGTCACGGCGGTTTTTATTTTAAAGGAAAAAAAAGGGGTACAGAAAGCGAAACCCCCTTTAAAACCCCCTTTTTAGGGTTTTTTGCCCTTTATTTCAATTTCCAAAAACCTTCCCTTCAGGCTTCAGAAAATAAAAGGGATCCTATTATTAGTATTATAGTTCCCTCGTACAATGTACAATGACCGTGTTGATCATTAAGGGGGATTTGGGAAAAATCAGACTAAAATGACCAGAGGGACAGAGAAACTGGTAGACCAAAAATGCCTGATTTTTCGCGAAATAAATATCCAGGAAAAATTAATTTAAGGTCCATCATCATCCATAAGATTACACTAGTATTGGTTATATTAAACGAAAAAAATTTGGGGGGATACAAATTTTCCCCCCGGAAATTGTTGAGTTTAAAATAAGGGAGCATAGAGGTAGAGTATGGATGAGGAAAAACCACAATGCCAGAGGGAGCGATAGCCACAAGTGGGCCTACCGCGTAGGGATGGAAAATTGAAAACGGGAAGTTTTTTTTCACCTAAAAAGGGCCCAGAATGAAAGAGCTAGTGTTTTAATGTTTTTTTCAAAATGACCAAAATCGGTCAAAGGGTTAAAAAAGTTTTTTCGTTAAAGGCTTTTTGTCGGAAACGCAAGGTCAAGGTTATCGCAAGCAACAAACGGAATGAAATTGACATTTTATCGCGTGGGAAAATTTTTTAAAAGGGAAGAAAAAAGGGAAATAAACTAGAATTGGTTAACAACAATGATTTCTGGGTTAAAGTAAAATACGGGCTCGGGAGCTCAAAAAAGTAAAAGAAAACGCGCCCCGAAAATTGCGTAAAGACGGACAAATTAATGAATTCCTGGGGGGCAAAATGGGTGGGGGAAAATTGAACGATCGGCCTTTTTTAAAAAATAAAAACAAAACTAAACTTTGGGATGGTTCTTTTTTTTCAGTATTATATAAAAAAACCAAACCCGTATTTTCAGTGAAAATTTTCCTGATCTTTTTGAAATTTACATTTAATTTATTACGGTTTTTTAAAAACCACTAATTAACCCCTTTTCAGTTTACGGAGTCTTAAAAAAAAAAAGGAAAATTAAATTTACCCATTTTTAAACAATTAAAATTTTAAAAAAACAAAAATGTCGTAGGGCCCTTTCATTTTTCAGTATTTAAAAACCAACTGTATTTTAAAAGTTAAATGTATCCGATATCTCTTGTAATTACATCAAATTTTATTATGTTTTTTAAAAAATTACTAATTAAGATTTTTGTAAATTAAGATTTTAGTAGGAAAAATGATTTTTAATTACTCCTTCATTAATTTGTCAAAGAAATCAATTTTCTGTGGGGCCCCCAATGAAAAAAACATAGGGAGAAAACCCCCAAAAAGTTCGTTTTCACCATTAAACTATTCTAAAAGGGATCCCAAAGGGAATTGTGTATTTTGGGTTTTCATTAAAAAAGGTCTTGGGGCAGATAAACTTTCAGGGTGGGGTAGATAAGCCTGTTTAATATCAGCTAGCTCAGGGGGTTTTTGGGTTGGCTGAATTGGGGATGTTTTTTGGGGGGGGGCCCGGGGAAAGGGGAATCTTGTGCAAATTTAACCTTGGGTGGCTGGGGGGTGGTTTTATCACAATGGCCATTCTATTTTAGCTGGAGCAAAAGGGCCATAAAAACTACAAAAACCCATGGGGGAAAGGGAAAACTGTTTTTAAAAAGGTAAGACAGATTTTGGGAACGTGTTTAAAATTAACCCCTAACCCCCTAAGCATTGTTACTGAACAAAAAAAAACCTTTTTCAAAACCCTTTCCAACTGCCGGCTTTGTTGTCTGGGGAGTTGGGGTTAAAAAGGAAAACAAAAAAGTTTAAAAAATGTTTAAAAAGTAAAAAGAAATCGTTTTTTTTTTTTTATCTCAAAAAAAAACTTCAACCCATTCTTATTAAAAAATTAAACCCCAGACAAAAAAACAATAGTAAAAAATTAAATAAAATTTTTAAAAAGGAACCTGACACGATCGTAGCAACAACGAAGCGTCCCTCCGAACGTGGCATTTAAACCCCCACGCCCCAAAACGCGTGTTTTCATACATGTAACATAAAACGGGTCGGGTTGCGCCCAGTGATCCTGCGGTGTTGGGGTTAATCAACGAGGTGAAAACAGACATAAACAACCTTGTACCTTTTCCCAGGGGGGATTGGGGTTTCAAAAGCGTTGTAGACAAAATGGCTCCTGTGAAAGGTCTTGGGAAGCATTTTTAGAAAGAGGGAATTTTCCCTTTGATTGATAAATCGGGAAAACCCAGGTCTATCTGAATTTTTTGGTACAGTCCGAAATGTTTATTTTTATTTTTTTAATTTTAAAATTGAAGCATTATTTAAGAACATACCATATTTAGAAAGAGGAGAATATAAGCTTTCTTTTGAGAGTAAGGAAGATTAAATTTGGGAGGTGTTTAACCCCCTTTTTGGGTTTTTTTGGAAACGATGTGGGGCCACTTTTGGCACCCTTGCCACTTTTACCCCAAATTGACACCACGTTTTTCAGTTTTTTCATTTTTTTCAGCACTTTTCCCAAAAGGGGGGTAGATTTTCAAGATTTGATTTTAAAAAAATAAAAGAACCTTTTAAAATTTTGGGTTAAGTTGTAGAAAAACATTTAATACTTTTACCCAAAAAACTTTAAAAAAAAATAATAGCATTTACATAAAAAAAAAAAATTTTTAAACTGGAAAATGTTGGCCCGCATGGTTTTCGGGGTTTCGGTTTTTTTGGTGGTTTTGGTAAATTTTTGGGGTAAGTTTCTGATATAAAAATAGCCTAAGTTTACAAATTGGGGTCACAAACTTTACAAAATTGGTAATTCAACAGATTTGGGAAAACAGCAATACTTTTAAGCAACTGGGAAAATTAACTAATCGTTGGTTGTCCCTTAAGTTTCATTAAAATACGTAGTGAAGTAAAAATTTTTGGGTAATTTGGGACAATCAGCATTAAAAATTAACACATGAAAACCCCTTTTACGAAGGGGATGTTTTAGAATGATTTTTAAAGGCGCAAGGGAATATGTAATACTTGAGGGCGCCATTTATTTTTGCCCTCACAAAAAGATTTTTTTTCCATCGCTTCATCTTATTCCAGATTTTGTAAAAACTTGAATTGAACATAAATTAAGGTTTAATGAATATTCTGAAAGACCAAAAGTAGAAAGGGATTAAATTTTTTAAAAACTTTTTAAACTTTGAAACATATTTTTGGGTGACCACTATATTTGGGATTTTCACACATTGAGTTCCCCCATGTTAAATTTCTTTTTCAACGTTGCTTTCCGGATTGGAAAAAAATCAGAGAAAGGGTAACAAAAAAAAAATTGAAGGAACTATTTTGTGAAAACTTTCAAAACCCGTTTTGCATGGAGGATGGCCCCAACCTTTTGACAATCAGTGGGTAATTACGGGAGGGGGGGTATTTTTGTTGGTACATACCGAAAAACACTTATATGATAGACAAATTTATTTTTCTTTGGAGTCGTCCAACCATAGCACTGAAAAATGTATTCTGTACCAAACCCCCGTTCTAGTACCTTTTATGTTTGATTTGCCGACTGAGGAAAAAAAATTGGGGGTTTTATCACACCCCCCCCCCCTTGCAGGCCGTCCCTTCCATTCAGAATTTGAGGCTGCAAAGACAGAGGAAAAAAATTTGGGTTTTGGGCCCCTTGTGCACGTTGCAAAAGATGGTTTTTTACCAATATTTGTAGAAAAAACAACATTGTAACGTCCGAATTGGGAAAGGATTTAAAGAACATGTAAAAAATAATAATAATAATTGTGGGTTTTATAGCGCACGTATCCACCAAAAATGGGGCCTGCTGCTTTTTTATTATCCCGCTCATAAGGCTCATAAGGCTATAAATCATTCCGAACCATCTCAGCTCCCTGGGAGTAAAGCTCAATTGTTTCCATTTCTAGCGGGATATAGAGCAAACCAACCTGCCTTCACAGGTACCCATTTAAACCCCGGGTGGGGAGAAAATTATGATTAAGGTTTCCAAGGAAAACAAGTGTCACGGGGGTGGGTTGGGAAACCCCCATTCTTTGGTTAACACCAGAACCTTTAATCCGGGGGTTATATGCCCAAAAAACAAAAATCATGAGAATTTTTTTTTCCTTAATTTAATGTGCAAACCAGACGCCCCTTGAAAATTTTCCCCATCCCAATGGAAACCAATTTACAGAAAAACCCCCCACTGAAAAAAAATCCATTTGGGGGAAAAAAAAAGGCCCTTTTCGATTGAAATCAAATTAGGGGCCACAAAGGGAACACATTAAAATAAAAGGTTTTGCGATGACTTTCTCACTATTTAGTGGATGACCCCTTTGGCACCCATGAGCAAAACCATTTTGGGGGCCATACTTTTGGGCCCTAATGTCACACCTTTAAGATAATTTCCTTTAAAAACAAATTAAAAAAAAAAAAAAAGACCTATCGATGCACAAACTCACAATAATTATGCCTTTTATACCCAATTACCCCACTAAAAAACCCATAATAATCCGCATGGTAATCCTTTAATTTAAAAAAACTATTTTTTTTTTAAAATCTAAACAAACATTACCTAAAGGGCATGAATGAAGACGGGTTTTAGTACTAAACCCCCGAGTCCGGGGTCAAGTCCGAATCGAAAAGATCGAGCCCGAGTCCAAGTCCCCAAACCGGGGTCGAGTCCGAGTCCCACAGAGTCACTTTCAAAAAAACAAACGAAAAAAAATATGTATGGGGTATATCTCAGTTCCAAAATATTCTAAAATTATTCGAAATTGGGTTGTTTTTCAAATCTTAATGTTTAATTTTGTTTTTTTACAAATTAATGTTTTGAACACGAATGAGATAATATTTATGTTTTGCTCAAGGGGGATGTTGGGTGGGATAACGTTTTAATTGGGAAATTTTGGGATCATCCTTTTAAATTTTTAAATTTTTTTCGGATACATTATTTTTTTAACTTTCATAATAATAAAGAAAAACCTGACCAAATTAAGAACACTTTTTAATTTCAGACCCCCCGCCGGGAAAAATTATGATTTTTTTGTCAAGAATGGGTGTCAATCACTTTTTCAATGTAAAAAAAACAATAAGTATTCTCAATGCATGCCGGCAATTTCGACAACCAAAACATAATTATTATTTTTTCAAATGTGGGAAAATTTATGCCTGTAAATTTTATATATATATATATATATATATATATATATAATTTTAATAAAATTAAGGGGTTGGTTAAATTGAAAATGAAACAGTCACCGGGTATATATATATATATATATATAATATATATATATTCCGGGAGCACCGTTTCACCTTTTTCTATTCACATTTTCTAAGTTTTAAAGCACAGCATCCCCAATTTGTATGTTTTTATATATATATATATATATATATATATATATATATATATATATATATATATATATATATATATATATAAAAAAATCGAGGGGGGCCTTAGCCGATCCAATCCGGGCCTTTATCAGAGGCTTTTATATATATTTTTTTCCACACGTATTACCAAACATTAAAGAGGGGGTTTTTTTAACAGTGTCACGATTAACCCTGTTACCAAAAATTCAGCTGAACGTTCACCGGAATTATTGAAAGGATCAGTATTACGAAACGCACCCATCTTCTGGAAGGCCCCAGATTACGATCTTTGTTTGATGCAGAATACATAATAGATAAAAACTTTTTTTCCAAAAAAAAGGACCTGTAATTGTAGGCCTTTTTTGTTTTTAAAAATCAAATAATGTGAAATTGTGTTCAATAAATGGGTTTTTTTTTTAAAAAAGTATAAAAGGGGGTTCTGATGTAAGGGTAAAGCAAGGCCACAAAAAAACATGCCACCCATGAAATGATTTTGGGCATGTATAAAAATTTTAAAAAAAAGAAAAGGAGGGAAACCCGTTTAAAACCCCCCCCAAAAACACAACACCCCCATACAATGTTGAGGTAAAACCAGATTTTAATTTTCATTTTGGGAGCCAAATCCCAAAACTAAACTCAACTTTCCCCAAAAATAAACAGTGGACAAGGGAGGAGGCTTTTTTTTTAAGTTATGTCAAAGTCAAGGTGTGCCAACAGTTTTGCTCAACAAAGATGCCATTATTTGTTTTTTTACTGTAAAAATTTCCCCTTTTTAATTTTAGAAAAATGTTTGGGAACGGGGGTTTGGGACTTTTTTGTTATTTTAAACCCCTTTTTTTTTTTTTAAATATAATTAAGACCTTTTTGTTAAAAAAATTTAAAAAGTTGTAATCAAATTTAAAAGACCACATGGTTTTGGCAAAACCCGGGGGAAACCTTTAAATGCAAATAATTTAACTTTTTGTTGTTTTGGGTTTACAACCCAAAAAAATTATTTAAATTTGAAATGTTAGTTATTTAATTTTACTTTGTTTTTTGCTTTTCACACCGGAAAAAAAAACTGGTTTTTTTCGGCCTGCGAAATGACGGGGTTTCCGTAGTTTTTTCTGAAACTTTCCCCTTATTTTACGTAGAATATTTATATATTTTACGGGTACCGTATATGACACAGCTGTTAAAAAGGCCCCGTCAAAGAAACCGAATTGCAAGAACGTTCGAAACCGTACTGAAGGGGGAATCGGTATTGATAAGGGGGATCGGTAAGTTCGTTTTCATCGTTACTGATAAGTTATTGACACGGCTGTCTCGGGGGTTTAAAAGGAAACACGGAATTTTTGGAAAAAAATTTTAAAAAATGTTCAAAAATTCCACCGAACTGGAGCACGAATCGTTATTTGCACCCCACGCTCGGTATTGACCCTTTTTTGCCGTTTATAAGCCGTTACGATAGGGGGTTTGATATCAGCGTACCATGGATCACGAAGATTGATAGGCCCCGAACAGAGCCGATACCGCATTCACCTTACCTTCCCGTTCGCCCGTTCCACAACGTCGTAAACTTATAACTACTGTGTATCTCCGTCTATCACGCATTCACGACCGCTCCGAAAACCTGCATGACAAAATGTAGATAAATGACCAAATTGGGATGAAAGCCGTTGATCCAGCCCCCACCAGAATTTTCCAAGATGAACCCTGGAAGAGGGCCCGAGAATCCGATTGCGCCCTAAACCCAAAACATTGACCAATGAACATGTACATTGAGTGTTGCCCCCAAAGAAGAAGAAGAAGAAGGAGAAGAAAAAGGGGGGGGGTTCGCCATGGATGCCGAAGACCAGATTTTGGGGTACGATCGGCTGATGGTAGAGTTGAGAGTGAGGATCCGATTCCCTTTCAAAAATTTTCCCTCCTTTGCCTCCGAAATGTTTGATGAGCCCGAAAGGTGACCCAGACTGGAGAAGCACCATCAGTGGGCAAAACTATCACCAGGTTGGTTGGCCTCCCCCTCCGCCACTTTCCCTCTGGCCACACCCTCGCGAAGTTCGCCTGGCGTGTGCCTAAAAAACACAATATCCCTTGTCGTCCGGGGGGCCCCTACAAGATGAGTACGCAACCTACCTGCTGCCGGCCTCAGACATGGCGTCCTTTTTCTGTGTTTCCAACCCGTCAGGACAGTGTTTGGTTGAAGAATTGCAAGTAGGGAAATATTAAAAAAAAATAGAATTACATTAAGACATTTATTATAATTAGTTAGTTAATAATATTTTAATGTTGAAACTGAAATAACATTTATAGGAATAAAATTTTAATAATTAGCAAAATTATGTTCATGTTTAAAATGATAATGTTTGTACTACTGGTCGCACAGACGGGCATGGTGGGGACGACAGGGGACAGGAAAGGGTGTTCTGGGGATGAAAGGGGCACGATCAGACAGGGGCTTGGCTTTTTCCGCTCTTGGTTTGCGAATTTTGCCCAAATATCCCCACTGGACCATCACCCTTCAAATGAGTTCCAGTGAGCCCAACCCCGCCCCTTTCCCCTCCCCCCCGGCAGCTTATGGGGATTTTTATAATTGACGAGATGGTTCCAAAAAAAACCCTCGCCGATCCACTCAATCAGCTTCGTCTCATCTTTACCCTTTCACCGGTAGCTGATTTTACCCTTTCCCTTCTTTTTTTGGACGTGAAGCAGCTGGTCAGCCTCATCCTCAACCCCAACCAGCCAGCCTGCACCTCCTCTTCTTGTTGGAAACTGCTGCTGCCAGCCCCCCCGGAATGGCAGGCTATATGGCCAACAGCACCCCACCACGACCACGAGCAAAAACACGACTACCACGAGCAGGACCACGACCAGCAGAGGGACCACAGGGAGGAGAATCGTACCGCTTTTAAACATCTGCAGTTTCGGGGCAGGGATTCAACACCACCAGCGCCACGACCACCGGCCCACGCCCAGCCCCCCGGCACCAGCCCCGCGCCCTTTTTGCCCATTTTGAACGGGAGAATGATTTATAGTGTTCCAGTGTTCTCGATACCCGGGAACCCGAAAGATTTTAATTTAAGGGAGACTTTTTTTAAACACCCACCTTTCCGACGGGCCGGTCGGTAGCTTCGGTAAAGGTGTTGGAAGGTTTGGTGTTAGTGGGGGCAAAAGTTTGAACGGTATTATCGGTTTTCTCAGAAGGGTCTTAGAACGGAAAGGTTGGGTTTAGCAAGGTGAATTCGTCAACAGTACGTCTCGGCTGGGAAAAAAATTTTAGATTCTGAAAAAAATTTCCCATTTTATGCTGATAGGTACTGGAAAGGAAAGAACGGTATCGGTATGGGGTTTATAAATTTGATTTATGTCCTTTTCCCCACCGTACTAGAAAAAAATTTTCAAAAAGGGTTTTACGAACTTTGAATTTTTTGTGACGGGGCCCTTTAACCCAAAAGGGGAACGCTGCATTACTATGGATGGATCTGCAGATAGAATTAACAATGCAATTGTTTTTTTAAAAATGTCTTTCATTTACCTGTAAAAACGCGTAGTCTGCCTTTTTTCAATCACCCTCCAGTTACTAATAAAGGGAACATGTTTTTTTTATATATACTGTCTTTTCGCCTTTAGTCATGGTGGCATGCAATTATAATCTATATTTCAATTTTTTAAAATTTTTGAATGTTTTTTTTAATCAACATAGAAGAGAACATTAAATATTACCTTTTAATCAAAAAATTAAAGTAAATTATTTAAAAATGGAAAATATCCATTTCCCAAAAATTTAAACCTTTTAATGATTGAGGCAAAGTAGGGGCAATTAAAGGGCAAAATTTTCATATTGATATATCCCAGAGTGAATGGGGGGCATAATGGGGTTTTGGGCCAAACACCAGAAATGGATGATTACGGAACACCGTAGAATTTACAAAACCCCCATAAAAATTTGGTATTTTTTCAGGGAGATTTCTGCAAATATAAGGATCCGAATTTAAAATTACTTTTTGGGGGATTTTTCACATTTGTTTGTTTTAAAGTTTAAGAATTTCACTTGAATTGAAATAAGTTGAACCATAAAATTAAATTATTTTTTTTGTATTAACAAAGTTGTTTTTATGTCGGGTTATAATTTTTTTATTTTTTTAGTCTGCAATACACTACTACTACTATACTACTAATAATAATAATGTGGACTTATATAGCGCACGTATCCACCCAAAATGGTGCTCAACCCTTATATTATTCCCCCGCTCATCAGGCTCATAAATCATTCCGAAACCATCTCAGCCCCCGGGGAGTATAAACCAATTGCTCCCTAGCGCTTTGGGCTAATCAAAACAACAACCAACTCTGCCTCCCGGTACCCATTTACCCCTGGGGGGAGAAGCAATTATTTAAAATGTCTTTTTCAAGGGCACAATTCCCCGTCCCGGGCGGGATTCGAACCCAATTCTGAGACTCAGCCATCAGAACACAAATCCGATGCACAAACCGCTCGACCATGGCACTCCCCACCAAGAATCGTCCTAGTTCAAATGGTCAAAATCCAAACAATAACACCTAAATTACAATTTGGGTTTTTCCCTTTTGCAAACGAAAGTTATTTTTGGGATTAACAAACAAACAAACATGTCCATATTGAAAAAATCTCAACAAGGTACTAACTTATGTTATCAACATATAAAATGTAGGTGATATGCCCCCCCCAATAAAACAAATATTAAAATAAACAAGAAACCATGTAAAGTCTTAACACACCGGGGAAAACATAACTAAAATAATATTTAATAAACTATTTTCCAAACTCGACTGCCTGACAATAGCAAAAAGTTGCCCCAGAAAACATAAAAAAGCAATACCAATTTGGATTCAGAACACCGGTGCTCAAACAAATAATGTTTGGGGAACCCTCCCCCCCAAAAAAAATAAATGTAAAGCAAAAAAGTTTAAAAAAAGAAATTTTAAAAATTGACTGTAATTTTACAAATTCTATGTTCAAAACAAAAATGGGAAAAAAACAAAATATGTAAAAATACAAAAAATTTACAGAAAGAGGTTTATTTTCATAACAAAAAAAACAAAAATGTAAAACAAAAACAAAAAAAATCCTGTAAAAAAAAATTTTAAATTGATTTTAAAAATTTTACCCTTAAACAAAAGTATGGTAAAACAACAAAAATATGTAAAAAAAAAACTTATTACATCAAAAAAAAAAACGAAAATGTAAAACAAAAAACAAAAACTGGAAAAACAGAAAATTTCCAATTGATTGTTATTTTACAAATTTATGTTTAATAACAAAATTATAGGTGAAAATCAACAAATTATTAAAAACATAAATATTTTGAAAGAGGTTTATTTACATCAAAACAAAACAAAAACAGAAAAACCAAAAAAAAAAAGTCTGTAAAAACTGAAATTTTTTTGTGTAGCTTAAAGGGGGCAGTATCGTCGATCAGATCAGATATTCAAAGGGGATGTCCCACATGGTTTTAAAATGAGCACAGGACTGAAAACTACTGGGCCCTTTACAGCAGCAACAGTAATATGACCTTATCATTTGGGGGATTTTTTTCAGTCACTGAGTTTATCTGAAACAGCAACGATTCCATGCCCCCTTGATCGTGACGATATTCCCTTTTTTAAATTATTAAAACCAATGAAAAACACTATTTAAAAAAATAAAAAATTCATAGGGGAAACTCAGAAAGATCCAGGGCCTCAGGAAAATAAACTTAAACTAACGTCTCCATCCTCAGTGTATTTTCCAGGGGACCAGAGCGTACCATTATCATGATCTAGTTCCGGGGGCCGCACAAAAAGTACTAAAATACGTCAAAATAACCTGGATATGAGATTCACGCCCATGTATTAAGAAGGCGTATGTATGGAAAACAATAATATAAAATCCAGTTTTCTTTGGAAATTTTGTGAATTATAAACCCTTTTTAAAGTTTCAATTTTTACAAAAGGAAACAACAAATGTAATTAAGGATAACGAAAAGATCATAGGGTAATAATATATTTATTTTCTTTTCTTGAAATTAATTTTTTAAATAGTCATTTAAAAGTTATTGAGTTTGTTTAATATCTTGACACCAACTTGTTAATGTTTATGGTCGTACTAACTTGAACTATCCCAACTTTTTATAAAATAAATAGCTCAATTTACTTTTTTACAAAGGGGGATCTGATGAATGGATCCTGGGCAAAAAACCATCTAAGTAATACCAACCCCCATCCCCAGGGGTTCCACCCAAAAATTTAAAATGGGGTTGTTTAAAGCCCAACTAGGGGGTTTGAATCGCATACGTTTTCCGGGTTTTTATTTTTTTTTATTTATTTTTTTTTTTGAGGGGCTAGCCCCTTCAAGTAGGTAATAACAAAAAGCAGAAGAACACTGGAATGGGCGGGAGGTTTAAGGGGGAAACCCAAATTGATCTTTTTTTATTTATTTTGTTTTTAAACATGGTCAGTCAATTTATTTTCCCTTATTAAAATACAAAATGTTACCAGAAACCAAAACAAAACAAACGAGCAACATGGGTTGTTTTCACGGAAGCCGGATAGTCCCAAAGGTATTGTTTGAGTGGGGAATATATTTTTTTTGGACCATTTACTGGGGCCACTTAATTATCTGGCGGCCCCACTTTTTTCTGGCGGCCGCCACAATCGGCGGCCGCCACTTAATCTGGCGGCCCCCACAATTTTTGGGCGGCCGCCATTTTTTTTTTATCTGGGGGCCGCCATTTTTAAATCTGGGGGCCACTTATTATCTGGCGGCCCCCATTTTATCTGGCGGCCGCCCCCTTATCGGGGGCCCGCCATTTTTTCCTGGGGCCGCCAAATTATCTGGCGGCCGCCACACTGGGGGCCCCCCTTAATTACTGGGGGCCCCCACTTATTATCTGGCCCCCATTTAATTATCTGGGGGCCCGCCACTTTATCTGGGGGCCCCCATTTTTACTTGGGGGCCCCCCTTAAATTATCTGGCGGCCGCCACTTTTTTTGGGGGCCCCCACTAATTTATTGGCGGCCCCCATTTTAATTATCGGGCGGTCGCCACTAATTTTCGGGGGCCCCCACTTAATTATCGGCGGCCGCCATCATTATCTGGGGGCCCGCCACTTATTTCTGGCGGCCGCCACTTAATTTCGGCGGCCGCCATTTTTTCGGGCCGCCTTTTAATTATCTGGCGGCCCCAACTGGCGGCCGCCACAATTATCTGGGGGCCCGCCACTTAATTATCTCCCCGGGCCATTTTTTGGGGTTTTCTGGCGGGCCATTATTATCTGGGGTGCCATTATTAGGGGGGCCGCCAGAAAATTTATTTTAAATCGGGCGGCCCCCACAAATTATCTGTCCCAACGTTTTATTTATTTCCGGTTTAGAGGGCGCGTGGGGGGGGTTTCTTTTTCATTGATGGCCTGGCACTTTCAGCTTATATTCAGAATGACGAAAAGCCCTTTAAATTCCGGGGTCCAGAAAAAGTTTGAGTTAGATATTTAAAATTGAGAAAAGTGAAAGGTTACAATAGAAAAAAAATAAATATGTATAAACATGTGTATAAAGGCGAGTTAGTAATAATAAAAAGATTTATAAAAGCGCTCTTACACACTGAAAGGTATCACAGCGCTTTACAAAATGGATCAATTTTAAAAATTTTAAATTAAAGAATAAAATAAATGAAATTTTAAATTAACTGTGAAAAAAATGAGATGTACAACAAAGTAAAAAAAAATGAGTTTTAAGTTTATTTTTAAACATCTGAAGTTCACTAGTATGACGAATATTGATGGAGATTTTTCCCACAGATTTGGCGCAGAAGCAAAGAAACCCTTATTTGCAGAACAAAGATGAGGGGGGTTTAGAGAGTTTTTTTGTCAGAACAGGCGAAGTCCACTACGGTTATTGGTATAGGAGATAAGCTCGATAGATAAGATGGTGCATTTTAGAAAGGAAATTAAAAGTAATAGTCAAAATTTTTTAAAATGATAGTTTTTGACGGGTAGCCAATGAAGCTGTTGGGGGAGGGAAATACAGGGTCGATTTTTTGTCTTGAATATGATTTTAGGCCCTATTTTGAAGTCGTGAAGTTTTTAACTTTTGATGAACCCATGAGAAGTGAGAGGTGTCAAGTCGAGAGTTACGAAGGACTGCATGGGGGCTGTGGTACTCAATGAACATTCTGATAGGGATAAATTACGAAGATGAAAATTAACAGATTAAAATTGATGAAATGATGGGACTTTTCATTCCCTATCAAATTCTACCCAAGACCTTTTTTATAGTTTTGGATGGTTTGATAAAGTTTTACCTATGGAAAAAAGAGATATCTGAAAACTTAGAAAATTTTGGGATTAGCAATAAAAATTGGTTTTTACTTTAAGGAGTAGATATTTTTAGACATCCAGATTTGATTTCCGAAAGTTTTAGATAAAGTGGAAATTGGATCTGATTCACCAGATTTTCGGGATCAATGATTTCCGCAAAAAAAGGGGTTTTGATACCGGGTGGTGATGATATAAACATAGGTTGAGATGAAGGAACATCTGAGGTCCAAAAAGACCCTTTTGGGGGCAAACCGTAAAGAAGAACCTTTAGGATCAGAATATTCATTGGGATCCTAATTTAATGTTCGATTATTAAGGTAGATTTGAACCAGGCAATAAGTTATTTTTAAAACCAAAAATTTAAAGTGATAATCTATGAACAAAACATCATAATTTTTGGTCAGCAGAAAAGATCCAAAAAAGAAAACAGCCTCCGATTGTCAAAAGCTTGATGATGTCCCCTTGACTTTCAACAGGGCTTTTCCCTGGTGTTTGGGGTCTGTAAGATTGACCTTAAAACAAGTAAATTTACTGATATAATCTGATATTTAACAAAGCAGTTTTAAAAATTTAGAAAAAAAGGGGTATTGAAAGGGCCTGTAATTTTTAAAGGTATCCTTCCAGGGGGGGCTTTTCAAAAATTTTACCACCATCCTTGAGTAGGCCTATTAAGGCCCCGACAATGACTTTTATATAGAAGAAAAAAGGGGGGAGGTTGGTTGTGTTTAACGACCCAAATGGGAGAGGATCCAACGGGTTTTATTGGGAGATTTTTAATTATTTTCGAAATTCCAGCTTCGTTAATTGTTCTAAATTAATTTCAGGAGAATTCTTATGGGGGGGGGGGTATAATCTGTCGGGGATGATTTAAATTTGGGCCGGGTTTTTAAATTTTTTCAAAGTAATTAAAACTTTTCGCAAAGATTTTTGAATGAAAGTTAAAGGGGGGGAAACCCTTTTGGGTTGAGCAGAGTATTTAAAGGAAAAAAATTTTGTATTGGCAGGGATACGTCAGTGTTCTTAGATTTAACTTTTACAAGTTTGAAAATCGGGAACTTTATCCGATAAAGATTTGATCAGGGGTTATTATTTTTTTTCCATTTTCGTTTTCGTCATTGGCCCAGCAAAATGTATATCAATATATACCAAACGGGTTTAGGTTTAAATTAGTTTACGTTGCAAGGGACTTTTTCAAACAAAAATTAAAAATTTTGAATGATAAAATTTTACTTGGTCATCAAGAGAGGACATAGGGAAAAAATTAAAGAAAGTTTAGGTCTCAGCAAAAAATTAGATCAATGTTGATAATCCCGGCTGAGTTTGAAGGATCAACGCGGGTTGACTGGGTTTTGAAAAAACCCAATGGTACAGTTTACTACGAAATGATCTGAGTTAAAAAGTTAAAACTTCACTGTCGAGAACAAGTGAGTCATCGGGTTTTAGATGAGAAGACGGGATGGCCCTGTTTTTTTGTAGGTTCAGTTATATTTGGTGAGACCAGACTTTAGAGAGTCAGGGAAAAGCGATGTGTTATTTCAACGGGATCAAGGAATGTTAAAAACTCCGAGAAGAACAGCTATCCGTAGGGGGGCATACATCTAGGGGGATCGTCAAAATTGTTTAGGGAAAATTAAATTTTCAGATGGTTCTTGGGTGAGGGAGGGGGGTAAGACGACGAAGAAAACAGTTTAAAGGGGGTTTTGCATGTATTCAAAGGGGGAGGGGAAATGCTGATTTTGGGAGGAGAGAAGAGCTTTCGAAAAAATTTCGCAAACCCCCATGCCATGGCAATTCCGTTACGGGGAACATTAAAAAACGTAAACCAGGGGGTGTACATTTAGATAATGACGGGGTCATTCGACAGCATGCCCACAATGAAAAAACATCAATATTCTTATCCATAATTTTAATAAGAAACCGATTTGTTACTTAGAGAGTGTGCATTCCAGGAGCTGACGTTGTTTATCCAACCACGATGTAATTTTGCCAGGTTAGATATGTTATGTTCTGGGATCTCGATACCGAGAGTCCGGGTTTTGTAGTAATGTTAACAGGTATAGAACAAGGTGAGCTAGAGGACTGGAAGGCAAAAAATTGGCGCTTTTGCCATCATTTCGCCTCCTTTCCCCTGGTTTTGAATGAAAATTTTTGACGAACACTTATTCCGGGGGGTCAATTTTTCTCCAGATTAAAATTGCCGGGGCAGTGATTGGGGGGCAGTTTGAAGGATTAAAGATAAAATTGGGCATATTAAGACAAACTTTTATGGGGATGTTGTTCGTAGGGCCAGGGGTTTGCATGGAAACTCCCTTTACCAAAAAAATCAATTTGAAAGATGCCATTGAGCCCCATAGTAGGTTGGGGGTTCCAAGGTATTTGCCATGAAATTGTGCACTGATACCTATTTGGGGTTTTCACCGATGGTAGTAGATGTACATTAGGATTATCGCCAGGTCAAACAAAAAATTGATGGCCCAAAAGGCCAGCAAAATAAGAAAACCCCTTTAGTGGCCATTTGGGATTCTCCAAGAGTTTAGTTCTGATGAATAGGTATCCTTTAGTGTGTTTAGCTGTGTTAAAATAAAATAAAAACCCGGCAACCCCAGGCTGTGATTAGTATAAATGGATGTTAAAAAAATACAGGGTGGGTTTAAAAAAATAGGATTGGTTATCAAAAAAAATTTTGTTTTATTTTTCAAAGCTAAATTTATTATTTTTTTTTAACCATGATTTTTAAATTTTGGGTTTCAACAACCAAAATTAAAAAAAATATGTTTGTTTATTTAAAAAAGTCACTATTTTCCAGACGGGCTCAGATGACGGATTCCATTAATTTTCCCTTGGGTTTTTTTTAATGTTGAGGTTTTTTAATGTTTAGTCCCACAGAAGAACGTTTATTATCGTTTACTTAACCGATATTTTACCTTAAAAAGGAAAACCCAAATTTTTACAGCAACCGCCGACTTGTTGAGACATTTCAACAATTGTTAATAATTATTTTAATATTTATCGTAAAAATAATAGTGGGGAAAAACGCATTTACTTTTTTTTTTCTTTTAGATATGGTACTTTTATTCTGTGGAAAACTTGTTTGCCCAGGGCGGCTTCCCAAACCACTTTACTGACGGCCTGGGGTTTTAAAACTGTCCCACATGATTGTTAGTAAATAAGTTTGTTAAAGATAATTCAAAGATATTTAACTTTGATTTGATGATAATAAAGAACGCAAAAGAAGAAGAAAACTGGGAAAATTGCTCTCCTTTTTCTAACCATTTGAAATAAACGAAAGTACGGAGGCCATAATAGACAAGAAAAACCCAAAGCGCGCGCGCCCAAACCGCGAAAAAAAAAGAACGGGAGACAGATAAAGGGCGGCCGCCAGATACCCGGCGGGGCCGCCAGATAGGCGGCGGCCAGATCCCGGGGGGCCAGATACCCCCCGGCGGGGCCAAAACCCGGGGGGGCCGCCAAACCGGCGGCCGCCAGAAAGGGCGGCCGCCGGCGGCGGCCCCCAGATACCGGCGGCCGCCAGAACGGGGGGCGCCCCCGATACCCGGCGGCCGCCAGAAGGGGGGGCCGCCAGATACCGGGGGCGGCCGCCAAAATGGTCAAAAAAAATATATTCACCCCCTGAAAAAAATTTTTTGGCACTATCCTTCCGAGTTTTTTTGAATTTTATTACATTTTATTTGTAAACCCAAGTTCAATATTTAATCAGAGGCTAGAGGGACATTCATTCATTATTTTTTAAAAAATTTAAAGTTTGAAGACGGCATTGGGTCCCCCAGAGAAATTTATTTTTTTGTAAAGGTTATTATTTAAAGTCCAAAATGGCTATCCATGGTTAAATCTGAAAATTCATAAATAGGGGCAATGCAAAACATGACAAAAGTAATTAAAAGGTGAGGCAGTCGGGCAAAAAGATTGGTCTAGGAAATGTTCAACCTTTACGTCACTATTCGTTTCGTTGGATGAATCTTTAAAACTACTGGGGGGGTTTAATGACCCTGTCCTCAAGAAAAGAGACAGGGTGTACCCCACTAAATAAACTGCCATAACAACCAATGCTAAATACAAAATATTAAAAGTCATTAAAATCTTAAAATGTTTAAAATAAAAATTAAACTATTGATTGATGTTGATTTTCCAGAGGCCTGTCGAGTTATTCTCATCCCAATGGAAACCTCCCTCACACTAGTGAAAATGCCCAATGACAAGCATCCTTTTTGGAGAAAGGCCTTATGCTTGAAATCAAATTGGGACCACTTTTCAGGGCCTTCTGTATCCAAAATACCCAGGTCATGATATTGGACCATTTTACATAATCCTCAAATGTATGGGTCTCAAATTTGTTTTTCAGAAAACAAAGAATTTCTCACTATTTAGTGGGTTGACCCTTTAAAGAAACAACTTTTTTTCAATTTGACTTGGGAAACACCAGGATATCTAGTGTTTTCCCTGAGGTAATATTTCTGGGAAAAATGTAAAATATTGCCCCACTGAAAATGACAAGTTTAAACATACTTTTTCATCTATCATGTTATGTGCAGTTTCAAATGAATAACCAGGACTGTATATCAGTTTATTCCAGTATTCAGTGTTTTTCAATTTTCCTAAAACAAAAATTGTTTGCTCCATGTACATTTCCAAAATACTTTTATTCTTATTATGACAATATTTTTTTTTACAAGTTACCCCTGTTGGGGGCGGATCCGATTGACAGAAAAGGGCCTATATTCAAAACAAAAGAAACATATGCTAAGGGCAACAACCAACCTCCTCCTCATAATGTGAACATTTCTGGGAAAACTAAAAAAAGTGAGTTGTTTCATGGTGTAAATAGACTAAAAAGGGAAAAGGGAAAAAATCTCAACCTGAACCCCCATATTAGTGCCGGAAGAAGGCCTAAGGCTCACGACCTTCTTCCGGGCACACAAAGAACAACTTCCGAGAAGGTTGTGCATAAAATGGCTCCATTGAAAAAAAGTAGGCATAACTGTTATGTATTTGTTGCAGAATTACCCCAAGA
The DNA here is from genome assembly GCA_029582265.1 of Zoroaster sp. YZ-2022. Classification (NCBI taxonomy): domain Eukaryota; kingdom Metazoa; phylum Echinodermata; class Asteroidea; order Forcipulatida; family Zoroasteridae; genus Zoroaster; species Zoroaster sp. YZ-2022. The sequence continues at coordinate 5,431 of JAQQFT010000413.1, read as the reverse complement.
CATGTTTTTCCATTCCTTGCGGAATTTAATTTTCCCCACAATGATTTTATAAATGGCAGAAAATGACCAAACTTTCACACTCAGTTTTCTTTAAATACAATTTTGCACATTAATTGCTTACGACCTTGCCATCACACTTTCGTAGCCCTTTTTTCCAGCACACGACAATATACAAAACAGGCCCCCCAAAGAGAGTCAATCAAAAATTATGAAACAAACAGATGTCTAAGAATAACGTCGTTTACTGTAATTTTGACTACAGACACGTCAAAGAATTTTTTTTTTTTTTTTCAAAAATAAATTGTTTGTTATTGTCTCAGCTGTGTATTTCATAAGACCCCAAAACGGACACAAGAAATAATAGACAAGGAGAAGCAAAGCAGTTTGTCTTCACAATACGGGGTAGCAGCTGCTGGTATGAGGAGGTTTTGATCCTGAGACTGCAAGATACAACTGTTCTGACAAGATGCCCTGCAAATATTATCAAATAAATTTTTAAACAAAACTTCTGTAAAATGAACAGGACAAAAACATCTGAAACGGTAAGGAGCCTCTGAAAATTAATACTGAAGGGTAAGGCTAAGGGGTGTGGGGGGGGGGGCATGGTTAGTATAATCAGAAAAAGCCTTAATTTTTACAACTGAAATCATAATAAACCAATTGGCTGTAACTTTAACTCAGTTATATAACCCAGTCATCAGATTAAATAAAATTCAAATTAACCAGTTCGCACCGGAATAAAAGTTATCCGAACCCCGGGGGTTTATTTTACCGCACAAGCACGAACAATGGTGCTCACCAGAGCGTGACCGTGGAGCCCGCATCTTCCACCGTATGCTTATGGCTTGCCACGTCGACCGGGAATCTATACAAAATTCTCGTAAGTCCGGGCGTGTTTAGACGCCCGATCCATGTCCAAAAAATGTGCGTTTTACACGCCGACGCGAACTGGTTAAGGGCAAAGCTTATTTAAATAATTAAAATTTTAAAACATTATTGAAAGGGGAAATGAAGAAATAAAACCTTTTGTAAATAAACTAAAACAATAGTTGCATTGGTTGCGAAGTGCACTGGTTAAAGACGTTGCTTGGAGCAATTGGGGTGTATGCAAAGTGTTTTATTAGGAGACTATTGTAAGTAAAGGAGAAAAGAATCGGGAACATAGTCTGAATTATTACCTCTGTGATATATTGATGAATAAACCAATTAATTTGAGTTGTGCTGACAAATATTGATCAGACCTGGTGGACTTGGAAGACTAATTGCGGTGACACCATGTGAAATTCTCAATTGAATAGTAATTAGTTCTAAAAAGAACGGGAGGTAAACTCGACGTTTGATCAGTGTGCTCTGATCATCCTCAGACCGACAAAGGATTGCCAATCAATTATTAATCAACGGTAGATTTTCTCCAAAAAGGACTTTGCACCTTGGCCTTGAGATTGCTCTGAGGATCATCTCCGGTCTGAGAAAGTAATCAGACTTAGGATTTCCGCCCAGTATCAATTGAGTCATTTTGTAACTAATCCACATACCTTTTTTATTGTAACTGTCCTGAAACTGCCATCACCCAAGATCAAAACTGAATTCCGTATTTTGGCATAATTATGAGCCCAAATGTGACGTCAGATCTTCAGTTCAGGGAGGGTAGTAATCCCCCTCGTATCCACGAGTTCTACAGTATGGTACGGTGCTACCCAGACATACATGAATGCTGAAAGAGACAATTCCAGATAACAAGTCTTTGAAAGACGTCACCATGATCATGCTATTACTTTTTAGTGGTTTCCCCCCCACCAGCTAAAAGGCTTTAAAAGGGCATACATGTCAATTCAATAGTAAAATAAGAAGTCTATTACCTGTAATGAAGTGTGCCACTAGCCTGTAGTAATGTGTATTAGTTACATGTTTTATTGGTAGTTTTTATTGGGTTTCCAAGAAAAAACAGAAGAAAGGAATTTTTTACAGTACGTAAACTAATTTCCAGGTCAAAATGAGTTGACCATTTTTGACTGGTAAAAGCATTGTCTGGTATTGTTCAGGTGGTTTAAATGACAGTAAAACCAGTCAAAATGCCCCTGTGTGCACATTTGGGCAACAGTCAAAAAAGGGAGTTAACTGGTTTTGACCTCTATAGCTACTTTCCACCAAAGGCAGCCATAGTAGGGGGGTTAACATAACAATGAGCACTAATCTTGTGAGGATTAATGAATTATGTATTCATGCATTTGTTTAATTCATCGAGGTTCTACAAAATTAAGACTATTAAAGGATTCCAACACAAATGGTTAAATGTTCCCCAGCACATGAAGCAAATAATGGACAACCACACAAACCATTCAGGCATGGTGGTGTTGCTGACCACACTCCTGATTGTGAGACTTAAACAGCATAGTGATTCCTTTACTGTACATAATTGTAAAGTTTGATTTAGTTGATTCAATAAAAACAATTGGTTACATGTCTCAGACAATTTGTTAACCTCAGATGGTCTCCAGATGATCATTTACACATTTAGAGATCAAGGGCAACACCAGTCAGGTGAAGGTCAATAACATTATCCGTCATATTTTCAAACTCTTAGAATTTTAAAGTGTTTTAAAACAATCCTGTTTTAAAAAAGTTTTGAGATGATTATAAGGATATATGAACAATGTATAACAATAGCAGGATTTCTAGCAAACCCATACTTAAACAAAATACAATTCTGCAGACTCATGACCAAGTAGGACAAAAGTTGCAGAGATTTCAAGAAAAAAAGGGACAAAAGAAAGAAAATTGGATGAAAAAGAAGGGGTCTGTAGGGTTTACTATAGCCTTTACACAACAAGTCGCACACAAAATCACAAAAGTTTTTTCTCCTTGGAGCTTTTTAAATTTAAAACTTCATAAAGTGTCATGGAAATGAATTGTTCAATTTATTACATTTACTTGACTAATTTACATCCACAATTTAAATTTTTAAATAGGATTTGCAGAGGAAAGGTAGAAGAAATAGGATGGATGGAAACCTGTATCACCATAATTAAACAAGTGTAAACAAGTTATTGCTTTATATCCTTACTTGGGAGTGATCCTACAACCCTTTTTTCCACTTTTTTTCCATGATGTAGTGTCTAAATTCCGTTTGACAGCATGTTTCTGTTTGGGTTTCCATCTTGTGAATGACCTTTTTATAAACATTTAAATAAAAAGCAACATTTTGGTATTTAATAGATAACGGGAAGCAAATTTAGAAAAATTGATTAAAAACAGAGTTAAGTATAGCATTAGCATGTATAAACCAATGCCCGTGCAGCGTATGTAAAGGGTTTGGGTTTTAGTCCCCACCAGACTACGTAGGTTTTCTCTAACCCCATTCAGGCTGGTCCCCGCCCCAAAAACTTCATTATTATCAAAGACATGGCATGGTTGCCATGAATGGGAATCAGTGATCTTGATTAACAGACTAAAACAAAAATCCACGTAAAGCCAGTGAAAAGGTCTAACTGGTCACATCTACAGTACATTTTGTCTAGACCCATATCCAACTGTCTTTAGTGTCCTGGGACTTCAGAAAATGTTCTATATTCCAAATATTGACAATCACGTTTTACAGTGCATTCCAATCTTGGAACACGGAAACAAATGTAAATGTATTCTTGTTCATAAGGTCCTATTTGGGTGTTTGAGGTGACCAAATACTTGAAGCCCAACAAATACGATAAGAGCAAGCCTGAGTGACGATGTATATACCCACTGCATTTTGGGAAGTGAAGGTGACAATACTAGGCTGATTAAGGAATTATTTTATGATAGCTGATCATTTGCAGAGTTGAATGACTCAAGAACACCAACATGACCACAGTCAGGCATCCCCATGTGGCAAGATGGCAAATTGGTCGGGACCTATTAGCGACCAGCGCCCGGCCGGCATATTTGTTTTTACACCGCAGCGACGGGTTTTGTGCAAATGTGCCAATCGGTCTTGAGAGAGAGACTACGAAACCCAGCGCGCGACGAAGAAAACTCCAACCCGCAGTCGACCATGGCGCTCTGCAGGGAACTCATGGAGCCATTCCTCCGTTACGCGTTGATGGTAGGTTTTTTGCTTTCGAAATTTCAGCGCATGGCTGAATGGGTTCATAGTTTTGACGCAAGGGCGAAATGCGCACAAAACCCGTCGCTGCGGGTAAAAAAAATACGCGGCCGAACAGAGGGGATACCCGGAGAGAGGAAAGCCTCGTAAACAATTGATATAAACTGTTTTTGCAAATTTTTGGGTGGTACGTCAAAGGAACAGGTCGGGGAAAAAGGGTTAGCAAAATCAACAAAAGAGTGAACTTGTTCATTGTTTGAGTTTTTGTCCGGGGCCCCCGAACCGTGACCCCATGGACTCCGAGAAACGATTGTATACAAGTCAGCCGTTGACGACGGCACGCCATTTTGGCGTGTTGACAAGTCTCCTGGAACACACAAAAATCGGAATGCGTTTAGACGCTGTCTGATCCGGGTTCAAAAAAATGCATGTATACACGGCCCCAACCCAACTGGTTAAGAAAGAAATTGAAGGCCATAACCAAAAAGATTAACAGAAAGTATATGAAGTTCTAAACAACAGCTATTCACTGTGTATAAGCAGCCATTATTTATATGATAATCACAGTGTTATACAACTTAAATAAGGAGTTTAATCTATTTGTTACGGGTTTTGTGTCTATTTGGTCCATGATCACAGATAAGGTTGTTGGACTAGCTCTATGATCATAGTGCAGTTGGAAATTGATGCAGAGTTGATGTAAAGAAAGTTTACTTTTTTGAAATGTTTCACGGAAAAAACTGTTGACATATCAATGAGATTCAAAGAACAGGACAAATTTTTGGATGTCAGCAATATTTGTTAAAAATACTAATATTCCCAAAATATCCACACAAGTTAAATATTTAAAAATGTTTTTCAATTATCAAAAATTTGGGGGATATTGTGCCACGATAATGGAATTATTCACATGGATTCCTACCATTTTAGCTCCCAATGGCTGTTACACACACACACACACACCCTCAGAGAGAGAGAGAGAGAGAGGAGAGAGAGAGAGAGAGAGGAGAGAGAGAGAGAAAGAGAGAGAGAGAGAGAGAGAGAGGGGAGAGAGAGAGAGAGAGAGAGAGAGAGAGAGAGAGAGAGAGAGAGAGAGAGAGAGAGAGAGAGAGAGAGAGAGAGAGAGACTTTTTTTGACTTTTCAAATGGAGACTTTATTCACATCAATAAAAATTAAATATTACAATTCCATTTGAGAAATAAAAATATATATACAGAAAGAGTCATAACTGCTAACAAGAAAACAATTTACATCCGAATAGTTTGTTTTTGTTTTACTTGAAGAAAGAACAAAAGTAGTATTACGCAAATAAAACAATTGTAAACGCAGAAAGCAAAACAACATTTTCCCGA
>JAQQFT010000412.1:0-27337 GCA_029582265.1 Zoroaster sp. YZ-2022 | reverse complement strand
CAAAATTAGAACTTTGGGGAGTCATTTTTTTCCCCAGAAAGATAAAAGGCCAATCTTTAAAAGAACCCCCCGCATGAGCTCCGGGGATGAGGCAGGGGCCCTTTGGCCCACGTCTTTCAGAAGGGTGTGCCCCTTTCCAAACCCCCGTTTCCCCACCATTCATTGAAATTTCGTAAATGAAATAATGGATACATTCTGAAATAATTAAAACCCCAGAAGAACGTGCCAAGGTTATCCGACAAAAAAAAACTTTGATTCCGTTAAAAAACAGTATAATTTGTTGCCCCAAACTCAAAGCTACCTTTTGAAAAACGTCTGCTTTGGAGCCCCATGGTTCGCATCTAGTTCCGCCAGATAAATCCAATTCATCATCAGTGGTGTAAATTAATTGGCAGACAAACATGGGGAAATTTTGTACATCTGTTTTCGTGAAGTGCTATTTCAGTAATGAGTAATCAGTTTTTTGAAAGTAACATTAGTCTGAAATTTTTTAATACGCCAAATTTTTGTTTTCAATTTTATTGCATTTTTGGGAACAACCCAGATTTAAAAATGTTTCAGGGACGAATCAGAAGGATAAATCTAATTGTGTTTTTTCAGTTGTTATTTTGTTAAAAAGGAAAAAGGGCGTAGTATTATTCATCGCTTCAACCCCCGACCGAAGAAAATAAATATTTTTACCTTAGTGCCAGCCCAATTCCACTGCTCACTAGAGGTCAATTTTTAACCGTGTTCACGGCTCACTATTGTAGAACTTAGCAAAATAATACCCATTCAATTAATTTTACTAACAATCAATCACAAATTTATATTTTCCAACAGTGTATCCAATCGTAACGTTGAAAGGGCCAAAACAAAGCAATTTTTTTTTCGCCATTTTTTAAAAAAACAAATCGGAAATAATACCTTTTTTCCTCTGAAAGTGTGTGGGGTTTTAAAAAATTTTAAAAAAAATTACTTAAGGTGTCCGTCAAAATACATTTAGGCACTTGGGCCCCTATTTACTGTTCGGAAAAAGACAGAAATGTTTTCTACAAAGGGTACAGGAAAAAATTTTCCGATGAAAAAAAGTTTTGATTTTGTGCTTTAAAAGGCAAAACATGAGGATAAATTTTTACGGACAAGAAAAGAGGATACTGCTCAAACCCCCTTTTTTGCATAAAAATTTGTACTTATGAGACCATCATATTATAAAAGTTTTTAATAGACCTCCCATTTTAACATTTCGAAATCAAAAGTTAAGGACAATAACTTTTCCCAAAACCCATTGAAAGTATTTTGTATAAAATGAGCTTTATCTTTTCATTAGACAATGTTATATTAACGTATGGTTAATCTGTTGATTATAGCCTTTTTTTGCGTTTTAAGAAAACGGATCTCATAAAAATAATGTTTCGAACCCCGACTGGCCTTAAAGGGTTCCCCGCGGCACCCAAATTTAAATAGTGTAAAATTATGGCTTAGTTTTTTCATTTTAGTTCAAATTTTTTAAAATTAAAGTTTTAGACCCAAACATTTGGGGGATTTTTAAAATGGTCCAATATCAAAGGGCCCTTGATTTTGAGATTTTTGATACAGTAACCCCCTGAAAAAAGTAGTCCAATTTTCCCCAAAACAGCCCCTTTTTTTCCAAAAATGATGCTTTTAAAGGGTGCCCCCGGCGTAAAATTTGAAATAAAATAAAAGGATAGACATCAACATGTGGTTTTTTTGTTTTAAAATTTTAGTTTTTTTTAAGGGTTTTTTGAATTTTTATTTAGTATTGGTTGGTATTAAAGTTTTTTATGGGTGCATCAATAAAAAAGCAGAGTTAACATTTCAATGTTGATTGTCGATCGTGTTCATAGAAAGTTTTTTGATTATATTTTTTAAAAAAGACAACTTAATGTATGAATGGTACGTTTGCTTAAAAGAGAAAAAACCTTTATTGAAATTATTTATATGATTGAAATTATTACTTATATTATTGCTATTTATAATATAGGAGCCCTAAAAAAGCTTAAATTTTTAAGAAAACTTTTTGCCATTTTCTGAACATACTTATTTGTTTTCAAAACCTTTATAAAAAAGATTGTACTTTTTAATGAGTTTTTTTAAAATTTATATTCAGTGATGGAATTTCTTGTTAAAAGGGGGGAGTGGTATTTAGGACCCACCACCACCACCGATAAAAACCCCATTATTTTACTTTTTGTTTTTTTCCAAAATAAAAGGGGAAATTTAATTGAATTAGTTTCGTCCTTTTTCATTGGGGGGAGGAGAAGATTTTTTTGTTGGAATTATTGGGGTTTTTTTTTTTGGCTTTTTTTTGTTTTTTTTATCACTTTAATCTATTTTACGTTACTATTATTTAAAAAAGAATGAACCAACGCAATAACCTTTTACACCTCGGGTTATGAATGGGCCGCAGGGGATTTTGTTAAAAGTTTTTAAAAAACAAAAAACCTTAAAATGACAGTGCAATGAAGCTTTTTTTGGGGGGTTTTTTGTGGTTGGTTCTGTTTAAAGGGCTATAAGTTGAATAGGGAAGCCCCACCCATGAATTGCCGGTAGGGTGTTTAGCCAGAAGAGTTTGACACGAGACAACGAGACCCACTTTTAGCTAGTCTATGTTTATGTGGAACGTTTTAGGAAATAAAAGTTATTCGATTGAGGACATGAAGAGGCAAAATGGCTTGTCGCCGTACTTCATGGCGGGTCGCCCCTTTTTACTTTCCCCAAAAGACGTGATTTTAGTCACCCCGAGGTAATTTTTCCTTATTTTTTTCCCCCTTGAATCAAACTCTTTTACCAAGTTAATTTTAAAAAACCAATTAATGTCGTGCCCTTTGGGAAAGTTCTGTTTTCAACAGTATACAAATATAAAAGGGAAACGGCAGCAAGGCTGTTCATTCACCGGAATGCCCCATTTCACTTAATATTGTTATTACTTTTTTCCATTTTAATGGAAAACCTTTTCAGTACTTTTTAAAAAAAAGCGAAAATAATTATGAACTTACTTTTCGGGGAGGGGAAAGGGAAAAATCTGAAATTGGGAGGCCATCACGACTTAATGGGTCAAACACTTTGACAAAAAAATATAACAGCTGTTTTGGTTATTTATCTTATCTTTTTAAGTGTCGGCAAAAGTATTTAAATAGCTTACTTTCTTAAAAAAATAATTTAAAATCAAAAAAAATTTGAAAGTTTTATCTAAAAAAGGTAGAGTATATAAAATTGTGTCATAAGAAAAATTTGCTTTAAAAACCTTTGAAAAAAATTTGGGAATTTTAATCCGGTTTTAAAATTTTTCCCTAATACCACACCGTTTTGTGGTCTTATTTTTTTTATTTACCAACCTGAGAAAAAGTTTAAATTATCATTATTTTTAATGATTGGAAAATTCGTCCTTAATAAGAAAAAGAAAAACAAACCCAAATATTTGGTTTGGAAATTTGTGTTTGTATTTGCCAGAAGCATTTCTAATAAATGTTACTGAAAAACCCGTTTTGAAGAATTTATCTGAAAATTTACACAAAGTTTTATAATCCATCAAATGTCATCGCAATGAAAACGAGAGGACTGATAACTTTTTTCAAATAGTTCATTTTTTTAGTATAGCCGCCTCAGAGCAATTTTTTGGTCAGATACAAACAGATATATTCCTCAAATACACACTTGTTTTTATTGTTTATTTCAATCTGTTGAAATTAGGCCTATCCTTTTAAATAGCTCAACAAATATTTTTAAACAAAACCCTCCCCTGTTTAGGCTGTTTGTTTGTTGTTTGTTTGTTTTAACCTTAAAACCCGGGTTCGAATTTACCGGCCCCGAGCAGACTTGTAAATTGGTGGTTTAATATTTGCCTAATATCTAAAATAAATTTCATAATCTCTTCACGTGTTTCTTCAGGTTTACGAGCTACGATAAATTTATGAACTTTGAGGAGTCTTGGTTTCATTTCCAGAAAGATATATAGGCCTAATACTTATATGAAGCCCCGCATGAGTCAAGGATGAAGCAGTGTGCCCGGGGCATACTTTGCCGCCACACGTCTTTCAGAAGGGTATTTGCCTCAAACCGGATCCGCCACCATTCTATTGTAATTAGAAAGGGGGAATAATGGTATACTTTCTGAAATAAAGAACCCAATGAAGAACGTGCCAAGGTTATCATTGACATAAAAAACTTGATTCCGTTCAAACTAGTAAATTTGTTGCCCCAAAAACTCAATTAGCTATTTTTTGAAAAACGTCATTGCTGTTCATTGTTACTTTTTCATAGTTCCGCCAGATAATCCAATTCATCATACAGGGGTTTAAATTAATCTGGCATGACAAAAATAGGGAATTTGTTATTATTATTTATTAATTATTTTTAACATTTCTGGTAATGAAACCAAGGATGCAAAAGCCCCTTAAGCACTGTAGCTCGAAGCCTGAGGAACCAAACAAGGGCTTGTGAACCCAGAAACCCCGGGGTAAACCCCTACCTTCCACGATAAGTGTTCTGGGTTCTTTACGTGCATTACTAATCTAGTACACGGACCTACGGGAACGTCCCATCCGAAGGACAATAATGGTTAAGTGTCTTGCCCCACACAAGGCCGTGACGGCCAGGTGAAGTGCACCAGTGAGCATGAGAAAAAATTATGAAAGAACATTAGTCTGCAATTTGTAATACGCCAAATATATTGTGTTCAATGTGTATTGCATTATTTGGAACCAACCAGACTCTAAAATTTATTCATGTGATAGAATCAGAAGGATGATCTAATTGTGCGTATTTCAGTTGTTATTTGTTGATGTTGATAAAGGCGGATTATTCATCGTTCTTCAAAAGCCTGCACCGATACTGAAAAAAAATATTCACCTTTGTGCTAGCCCAATTTCCCCTGCTCACTATAGGTCAACTTACCCGTGTTCACGGCTCATTTAACAAACCCCAAATAACACCCCATTAATTAATTTTATAAGCAACCAATACAAATTTTTATTTTGCACAGTTGTATCCAATCGTAATGTTGAAAAGGGCAAACAAATGTCAATTTTCTGCTATTTTAAGAAAACAAATCGGGAAAAAATACCTCTTTTCCCCTGAAAGTGTGTGGGGGTTTTAAAAAATGTGCTAAAAATAACTTAATTGTGTTCCCGTCATAAGTACATTTAGGCACTTAGGCATTATTTACGTTGGACAATTATTGGAAATGTTTTTTATAAGTACAGGAAATTATCAATTTTCCGATGAAAATACAGTTTCTGATTATTGTTGCTGTTAAAAGCGCAAAACATGAGCGATAAACTTTACGGACAAGATATAGAGGATACTGCTCAAACACCCATTTTTGCATAATCAAATTTGTCACATTATGAGACCATCATAGCTTATAAAAGTTTTGGGCTTATATAGACTCACCTATTGTTAACATTACGAAATGCACAAAAGTTATAGGACAATACACCCTTTCCCCAAAACCATTGAAAGTACTTTGTATAAACATGAGTATGTATCTTTTCATCTCATGACAATGTTATATTAACGTGCATGAGTTAATCTGTTGATTACTAGCCTATTTTATGCAGTTTCTGTGCTAATCGTAAACACGGATCTCTATAATAAATGGAATGTTTCTCAACCCTGACTGGCCTATAAACGCGTAAGTCGCCGCGGCAGCCAATTTAAATAGTGTCAAATTCATGCGCTTAGCTGTTTATTTCATATTTAGTGTCCTCAAATCTTTTAAAATTAAAGACGAGATCCATACATTTGAGGATTGTGTAAAATGGCCAATATCATGACCCAGGGCCTTGACTTGAGTAGTTTTGATACAGTAAGCCCTGAAAAGTAGTCCTAATTTGTCTCCAAACGTAGCGCCTTTTCCAAAATGATGCTTTTTAATAATTGTGTGGTTTCACTGGCGTGAGATAATCGAGAATGAAATAAAAGGATAGACATCAATCAGTGTGTTGTCTTTAGTTTTATAATTTTAAGATTTTTTTTAATGGTTTTCGAATTATTTAGTATTGGTTGGTATTAAAGTTTATTTAGTGGGTGCATCAAAATATACCGCACGAGTTAACATTTCAATGTTGATTGTCGATCATGTTCATAGATCAACGTTTCGATTATACTTTAAAAATAGACAATCATGTAATGTATGTAGATGATGCTGTTGTTGCTTATAAGGAGTAAATGTAAACCTTTATTGACAATTATTTATATGATTGAAATTATTACTTATATTATTGCTATTTATAATATACGGTAGCTTACATCAGAAAAGCTTGAATTTTCAAGAAAACATTTTGCCATTTCTCTGAACATACTTATTTGTTTTCAAAACCTTTATATAAAAGATTAGTACTTTTTAATGAGTTATTTAAAATTTATATTCAGTGATGGAGACAATTTCTGTTCTGATAGGGACGGAGCGGTATTTAGGACCCACCACCACCACCGATAAACTCACATTATTTTACTTTTGTTTTATTGCCGAAAAATAAATGGGAATTGAATGAATTAGTTTTGTCCTTACTCATTGGGGATATGGATGAGAAGATTTATTTGTTGGAATTATTGGTATTTTTGTTTTAGTTTTGCTTTGTTTGTTTGTTTTTATCTACTTTAATCTATTTTACGTTACTATTATTTCAAAACAGCAATGAACTCTAACGCAACTAACCTTGACACATCTCGGCTTATGAATGGCCGTCAGCGTGATTTTGTTAAAGTTTTAATAACAAAAGTGCACTATAATGACGGTGCAATTTACGAATGCTTTTTGCGGGTTTCTTTGTGGTTGGTTTTGCTTAAACGGGCTATACAGTTGAATAGGAAGCCCCAACCATGAATTGCCGGTAGTAAGGTGTTTAGCCGAAGAGTTTCAGACACGAGACAACGAGACGCTACTTTCAGCTAGTCTATGTTTATGTGGAACGTTATAGGAAATAAAAGTTATTGCTGATTGAGGACATATACCGATAGAGGGCAGATGGCTTGTCGCCGTACTTCATCGGCGTGGTCGCCCTTCCGTTACTGCTCGCAATGATCGTGATTTAGTCACCGCTGCAGGTAATTTTTTCCTTATTTTGTTCCACTTCGAATCAAACTCTTCACCGAAGTTAATTCTATATAACATCCAATTAATGTCGTGCCTGTACAGTTAGTTCTGCTTGCAACGTATAAAATATAAAGGACATCGCAGCAAGTGAGTTCTGTTCGCATTCACCGTGAATGTTCCTCTATTTCACTAAATATTGTTCATTACTTGTTCCACTTTCAAGTGGAAAACTCTTTACAGTACTTTAAAAAAAATAGCGATATATAATTATGAACTTACTTGTCGGGGGAGGGGAAGGGGAAACGGGTCTGGAAATTGCGGTAGGCCTATCACGACATTAATGTGATCACCAAACACTTTGACACCATGAATAATATAACGGCTGTTTTGGTTATTTATCTTATCTTTGTAAGTGCCCAAAACGTATTCTAGAGTACGCTTACTTTTCTTAAAACAAAATATATTTACAAATCAAATCAATTTGTGAAAGTTTCATCTAAATGTACCGGTAGAGTATATAAAATTGTCATAAAAAAATTTTGCCGCTTCAACCCCTTTTTGGATAAAAATCGGTAATTTTGTAATCCGGTTTTTACAAAAATTTTTCCCAATACCAAAATCGTTCTGGGGTCTTATTTTTTCTTTATACTTTTTCCCAAATTCGTAGAGAAATGTTAATTATCATTTATTTTAAGGGATTGGAAACATTCGTCCTAAGGAAATAGCAAATTGTAGTATTAGGAAACCACAAACCACAAATATTTGGTTTGGAAATATTGTCGTTTGTATTTGCCAGAAGTACTATTACCACAAAATGTTACTGGTAAAACCAGTTTGGAAGAATTTATCTGAAAGTTTACACAAAGTATATAATCCATCAAATGTCATCCCAATGAAAACGAGAATGACTAGATAACTTTTTCAAATAGTTCATTTTTCACGTATAGCCACAGAGTCATATTTTGGTCAGATACAAACAGATATTTTCCTCAAATATACATTCTTGCTTTTTTTGGGTTTATTTCAATCAAAATATGTGTTGAAATTAGGCCTATCCCTTTTTAAATAGTCAACAAAGATTTTTAAACAAAATCCATAAACCTGTTTATGTATATGCTGTGTTTCAACCTATGTACATGTACACCATTGGGAATTATGCACCATAACGAGGTTCGTGAATAAGGTTATCAAGTTCCTTCCGGGTCTTTACGTCAGGACTAAGACGAAGGGCCAGGGCCATGGGCGATAATTGACCAACGAAAGGAGGCATGATCCCAAATGCTTTGCCTGCGGAAAAGACCAAACCTCGAACTTGTATACCCATTCATAAATGTCCATTTTGATTTGTTTTCAAAATTTCAATATTCGGGAAAGGGGAAAATTAAAAAAGCAAGAAATGACACTAATTCCATTTGAGGATGGATGCAATTCCAACTAAGCTGTGTGAGTCCGGGGTGACGCGAATACAAACTTTTATAGTCTGTTTTTTTCCATACCACGTGGCGCATCCTATTTTTTTAAATTAAATTTTTATTTTTTTTTTATTTATTTTTTTTTTTTTATTTATTATTTATTTTTATTTTTTTTTTTTTATTTTTTTTTTTTATTTTTATTTATTTTTTTTTTATTTATTTATTTATTTATTTATTTTTTTATTTATTTTATTTTATTTTATTTTATTTATTTATTTATTTATTTATTTATTTATTTATTTTTTTATTTATTTATTTATTTATTTATATATTTATATATTTATTTATTTATTTTTTAGTCCTTTATTTATTTATTTTTTATTTATTTATTTATTTATTTATTTATTTATTTATTTATTTATTTATTTATTTATTTAATTTTTTAAAACCAAAAGTCCAATTGCAGCCAAAATTTCTGGATCGATTGAATTCTGCCATGCTGTGTTTTAAACGACTTTTCCTAGGGGTATATGAATGTTTGCCCAATTAGTCTAGTTCCCCGTAACCGCGTGTATATGTGTCACGTATTTCACTGGTTGGCCAAAAAAAAAAAAGCGTCACCCCACCCATTTTGGAAGCCGACCCATGACCAGAAACGTTTTGGGGCTTATAAACTAAACTTGCAAAACATATACCACCCATTTGATGGACAAGGAGGAGGATGGTTTAAATTGAAAAAAAGTCACAGTTACCAACCGGATACGTAATGCGCAGTAGGATTCAAGGAGGTCAGCGCGTAGCCTGAATATATGACGTCACGCTTTGAGGCTCGTGATAGATAAAGACAGGGACCAGTCTAGTCAGCGGGTTGTTTTCGTTTACTGTAATTTCTTTTGGTTGAGCGAGGAAGAGAACCAAACCGTTCTTTAATGTTGAAAATACCCGCTGTTGCAGAGAAGCACTGGAGTAGTATAAAGGTAGGGCACAGTGGTGTCATCTGAATTACGCAGTAGTACAGTACACCTTTATCATTAATTGATATAATATTATAATGATATTTTAAACTTAATGACCCTACCATGAGTAAGACTAATTCGTACCCATGGGGAATCTCAATTGAGTAGTAATTAGTTCTGAAAAGAACTGGGGTATAACTCGACGTTTCGATCAGTGCTTGATCGTCCTCGATCGTCGTTCACGATTTTGAATGCACTAACCAGTATTGTTACTTGGTGATTCAGTAGTTGGCATTGTATTTGCAGGCAACCCTCCTTCACCACTTACATGCATTAGCAAACACCAGACAGTGCAGACCCCAAGGCTCAGGAAAACTAAAGTAAACCTGCCAGAGATTCGAGTCTACTCACCGTGGATCACGACAGACCGATTGGCCCCCCGCCTTTTAACCGAGAAAGCACACACTCACACCGGTTCAAATACACTCAACTCAGAAACACCAGTGACTTAGACTCACATGTTGGTTCAATCAGACTAGAACAACGACACCGTTCTGGAAAACAATAGTACTCACAGACGAAAATTCCAAAATGAAAATACCAAACCACATATCAAAGGACCACTAAGATCCTCAACAAATTTCAGAAGTCTTAAAGGAAGATCCCTGAACCCAGGCGTTAATTGACACTGAGGCCGGACACCCTCACCGCAACAGAAACAGGCTTAATAATAGTATAAAAAATGTGAACTCTTTCCGTCAAACTATTCCATATTCGGGAAAGATCGTCTGGATGGTTAGGGAGGTGTACCATAGCTGTGTTAAAAACCTACCAGCGCAACACCTCAGTGATCTTGACGCAGACGCAGAACTCATTTGGGATTAAGATTGAATGAACAAAGACAAACCTATTTATGTTGGAGCCATTATAACCATGGAGGACTCTTCCTTCATCCATGTTATAATAACCCTGACCCCCTCACCAACTCACGACACCAACTTGAAGACCACTCAAAAAAACTCTACACCATCACTCACACCATAACCAAATATGGTTGGGAGGGGATTTCAACTTAGGACACAAACCCAGGTAGTAGATCAAAACACAATACAATACCTTCTAGACATGTGACACATTTTTCAACTTGAGCAGAGGGTCAAAATTCAAACTAGGAAAATAATATTCTTGATTTATTTCTTGTCTCAAACCCTACACTGATAAACATCAAGATACAACCCAGTATTGGGGATCTGTAGGAATTTTAAATGTTGCTCGAATGATATAAAAATCAATCCCTTATTGCCCCTTTTTCACTAAACCAGAGTATGGCACAGCTGCTTGGTTTCTATCCCAAACAAGAAACACATACTTTGACAAAATCCAAAGACAGAGTAGACTGTGTCAAAACGATTACTCAAGAGATTCTGCGTTACTGCTAAGTACGTTGAGCTGGCCAGTTTAGACACCAGGAGGAAGATTACTAGGCTCACCATGTTATTCAAACTTACCCACAACCTTGTTGATATTAAATGGCAGAACCTCTTCACTGCCTCAACGCAGATTAAAAGGACACACGACCTCTTACCAACGACTGCAAACAAAGACCAAAACTTTTGAATTAGTTTTTTCCATGGACTACTAACATTTGGAACGATTTACTACACCATTTACTCGATCAAACAAGCTAACCAGCTTCAAAACCGGACTCGCCAAACACCTGAACGAAACCACAACCCACAACAAAAACCAGTGGTCAAGTCACTCTGTCGTGATCGGATTTCCCGTTTTTACGGAGTATAAAACCAGATCCGATCCAGAACTTTATTGTAATCATATTTACCTGAAACTGTTTTATTGTGGTTTTGCTTTATCATTTGCAAGGTTTTCCAGAAATGTTTGGTTTGTTCCTACAAATATATAATTGAGCATATAGGCCTAATGTAAATCATGAGGAAAAATTTAAAATTGCATTATGGCGAGGGACAAGCAACCCGGAATGAAACTGTACCTGGTGCAGATGGAAAAAAGATGATTGATTAAAGATTTGCCCTTACACCACGTAATGGCGAAGCTCTGTATACGAGTACTTTCCGATTTTTCTGCAAAAACCTCCACAGACAACTCAGGCAGGATTAGGGTAAGGCCAAATAAAACCAATTGTTTATCACCGACGCAAGAATTTAACAATCTATACATTATCGATACTGCAGTATGATGACAATGTCAGTACATGTAAATGTAAATCAAATGTTATTCAAATAATGTTAATTTTAATAAGGTTGGCTACTGTGCCCTCGGTCGCCCTCCCAAAGTTGTAAAATAATAGAGTTGTGTAGTCAATAATTAATTTTTTTTTAGGGTAAAGAAATAAATATTAATTTCCATGTGTCTTTTTGAAATTTAATTATTCAATTAGAAAGATAGATTTTCCCAAAATTTCTGAGTTAAAAATTGTTTTATTTGGTTTCTTCTGTCCTCTTCTTAAACAAATAAGAAGAAAGCTCATTATTTGCTTATTTTTTAGGAATCAGCTACGCTACTCGGGTCAGAGCAATATGGGCAGTTTTACTCGTAGTCCTATATCTGACAGTTTTAAAATCTGTCTGATAAATTAGCGGTCGGACTTCTGGGCTGTCGGATTAATCAGCAATCCTAAACCCCGTTACGCCACTGGTTTGTACACGGCCCATGGCAAGTTCTCCAAATACCAGAGAGACAGTTTGATTGGTCGAAGTCCCTAAATATAGAATATTTATGATTCTGCTTACAAGGTACAGGTGCGGCTGAGTAACGGGACCAGTATATTAAGAGCTGTCGTTCCATTCAGTGATTTTTTTTATGAGGGGTTTGTTCAGTTTTTTTCAATACAAACACAATATCAGGGGATTTTGCAGATAAGTAAATTTTTTTAATGTTCAATGTTCTGACGCAGTTTAGTGTTTTGCGAAGGGTTAATTAAAATGTTGATGATTTGAATTTTTGCCAGATAGTTCTAACCAAGATTTTGTTGATCTTCATTGGCCATCCCTACGGCAACTCAAACGTAGGCAGACGCTGCTTGAATATAGAATAACGATGCCGTCCCGTTAGTTGTCCAAGTGTGTATATTAAGCCCAATCTATGTGGATCAAGCCGCACGTTGGGGCGCTACAAAGCGCTATGACAGACAGGCGCAGTGCACAAAACAGAAAACTAATTATACAGACTTGATCTCGAGTCTAATCCTAAGTGGGTTAATTGTACATTCGCACATTGAATTGTATTAAAGGTTCAGACATTCAGATGCACGAGAAACGTTTTTCCTGGGGGACGAAGACTTTCTGTGTTATTAAATATTGTCATGGTGATGATTATTATATGGGTGACTTTCACGCAAGAACTAGTTAATAAGAAGATTTGTGAAATTTGATAATTTGATTATGTCACTGTTCCAGAAGTCTCCTGATAGATACAAACTTGAAACGAAAAGCAGTGATCTGTTAACTTGTCCTCTGCTGGCTTGAGAATCCTTAATGGCAGAATGAAAAAAATAAATTATCTGTTATCAGCCTGAAAGGATAACAGTGGCTTTAGCGTGGTGGTAAAAAATCTAAAACATTATTTCATTTTCTGATCACGTTTGTTAAACTTTTTATTTTGTGTATTAAAAACATAAATTACCATTACTGATGTTTGCACAACATTATAAATGTCCATGTTTACAATAATGCATATTCCTTTTAATATGAAAGGAATGACATTCAACACAGCTTAATTAATTTGCAAATTAGTAATGCAAATTAACTTAGAAATGAAGATATTAGTAAGATTTTAGGTATTTCAATGAAATATATTTAAATCTATAGGCCTATTGAAGCAGAGAGGACACTTTACAACACCAATAAAGAGTTGAACTAAAGAAAGGTACATATGGTTTGATGATGATTGATTTATTAACCTTTCATTACTAAGCAGTTATGTAAGAGAGCTGGCCCCTTTTCTTACCACAGTAATTAGAGCCCAATGTCACTCAGCACCAGGGGGTTTTTTCACACTTCATTGAAGTGCGCCCTCACCTGCAGTAAAGACACTTTTTTTTACATGTGTACGTACACCAAATGGCTCAGATATATTTGTATGTTAAACTGATGGAAAAAATGAGTACAAAGGAGGAAAAATATTGTGCAGATTTTAAGTGTAAAAGCAAAACAATGAAATATTTAGATCAGTATTTACACTGAAGAAAGAAAACAAATGGGTGATATTTCATGCAAATACGGTACATGTATAAGATTTTTTCCAGGGAAAACAATAGGCCCTAATTTGGGATGAGATTTTGGGTTTTTTTTTTTCTACTTGGAAATGAACCATTTATTTGTATTCAGTGTACATACATCACAATCCATTTTAAACCTATTTCACCCCCAATTCAATTTTGGGTTTTGGGCCCTAATCTGCGGCTTGTCCGCCCTTTTCCCAACATTGAATTGGGTGAAGGCAATAGCAGATTTACAATCAAGTGATGTGGTATTTCAAAGCAAGGAACTATGCACATAGGTTGTGTACATTGTTTACAGATCATCTTTGTTTGTTTTCCCCTGCTAATTTGCGGTTACTGCAAACAATGCAGTCGCGTTTCTTTCCATTGGGTTTTTAGATGTTGTTGCCCTGTCAACTCGATAGGAATATGGTATCTCAACTGACTTGTTGCGTTACTTTCCCCAACCCAACAGCAAGCCCTGTACAACTCAAAAGAAAATCAAGGTTACTGACATTTTTGTTCCTGTATGCCGTGGTAATAATTGCTATTGACAATACAGATATTCAGCATAGGGAAAAAACCCTTTTCCACCATTTCAAGCTTCTGTGTGTATGATTGTAGTACTGAAAACATTGGTTGGCAAGATCAGTTCACCCATGTTTTTGTTGTAATCTTCAATACAAGGGTTTCATAACATCACGAACCACTTGTGCCTTATTACACCGAATTTGTTTTTTGGACAAATCAGTTTACATTAGTTAAAGTGTTACAGATTTTTGTCTTGCCAAACGATACACAATTGCTCACCTTTCCCCCCAAAAAATGGGTCATCCCCTTTCTTCATTTTATGTTTTTGGGTTTGCTTGGGTATTTCCTGTGTAGTGTAACGAACAGTTCCACAACATCTGAATCCTAGTTTAGCAAGTTTAGCTAAAAGAGCGGGGCTTATAGTAATTATCCAATATATTAACTGTCCCTTTCTCAAGTCCATGGACCAGATCAATGACGATTTTTCCCTGCAACTTTTGGGGTTTTGGGTGGATGGCAGTCTGACTTGGAATCTCTGTTACGTCGCATCATAAACAGTTTGGGTGTCGTCGGCCCTGTGTACAGTTTCCAAGCAACGTGTATCCTGTTTTGGACTCGTTCAGGGGGAATGCTTAATACCCCGTTTGATAGGTTTTTAGGATGTACCAAAAAACTAAGCGTCCCTTGAATTTTCAACATACTCGTCTGGGGACAGATTCTGCAGGTTATACAGGTTGAGAAACTTCGGACGAGGACTTCATCAAGGCCGAACTTTGGAAAGTTTGTCCGTTTAGCAAGGCTCTACGAGGGAAATTTGGTATTTGAGATGGGGGAAACCGAAGAATTGAACTGAACCGATTACGGGACATGCTCGACGGATAAATGGGATGTGAAGAACTTTAGATGTCGACCAGAAAATCTTGTATTGAGAGGATTTGTTTAGCCATAGAATGGGGAAGGCCCAAATGCCATCATTTCTGGAATGTTTGGGTTGGGCCCGGGGAATTGGATCAGGATTTGAGTTTAGTTTTCGCGCATAGCGATTAGTCTCGTCGACGACATATCCACACTAGTGACAAAAAAACAGCTTGAAGATCTCCACCGCCCACAGTGTGGCAAAGTCGCCGGTGGGGCCAGAATTTGTGAACTGCACAGTCCCACACTCGTAATGGTCTCGTCGTTCCCAACCGGGTCGAAATCTAACTTTCCTGTCGTCCCCCTTGATCTCGGCCTGCCTTTTCAGGTAGGTAGGTGTAACAGAAAACAAGGCAAAGGAGGATTAATCTCGGTCCTTTGTAAATACAATATCTCAATGCTACTTTGTGCATGTGCACAGGCCACAGGGGGGCATGCAAATGAATATGTTAGAAAAGAAAATGGCGGTTTCATCCACTTCCAAACTTGTTGTCGATAAATTTTCGTTTAATGTGGGGTTGTGAAGTGAATTTCCCAAATTCTTGCATAATACGACTTTAAAGGGGCCTTTTGAATACGAGGCTATTCTTTGAAGCTTGAGACTAAGAGTGCATTTTCAGTTTGGACGCTAAACAGCACGACCGCTATGGGTGGATGTTAAAATTTATGCTATATCTATACATCAACTTGCTGTTTCAATTAATACAATATTACCCCAACAAACTACTAAAAATTGTACATTTTCACTTGACTTTTTTACCAGTCCAGGGGTGGGATTTGGTCAACTTATTAAAGGACAATTTTCTAAATTTACATTCCTCAACTCCAACAGTTGTAACCCTTGAGCATATAAAAATGCATCCAATATTTCGCTATAGCCTAGGAAAAAAAGGAAATAATTAATTTGCATTCAGGAAGAGTAACGTTAACTGTTATGTTACTAGTGTTTGTTATTCATTTTTACTGTGATTAGGCTACCTTTGAATGAATTGCTGAAGTTTTAGTTCTAATGTGCTGTCGTCATCCGTTACTTCGTCATCTGATTCTGAGCCACCGTCTGCCAAATCTCAGAAAAAACATCATTTATGTCCGTTTCCATCATGATTGCAACAAAACTGACCGTTTTGAAGGAGGGACGCTAGCAGCACCGGGGAAACCGCAAAAGTGATGCGCTTTTTTTTTCATGAACTTTATACACTTCATTCCCGTCAAAGAGGGCGCCAACCAAAAAAAACTCAAGCATTTTCAGGTGGTAAATTTGACGTGGTCGTCAAGGGCATGTGATTCCCTGCACCTTTTTGAGCCCACGGGGTGAAGGTATCCAACAAAGGCTTTTTAGGTCGTGGGGTCGAAAGGGGTTTAAAGAGACAATTTAAATCTACTTTGAACCATAATCAAATCTTATGAGCCATGTACTGTAAACAGAAGAAACAATATACGCGTACAGTTTGGCCCCAAAAAGACCCGGTTTTTTGGTCTCCTTGCGCTGCCCTCAGACCCACAACGTGGTTTTTTTATTTTTTTATTTTATTTATTTATTTTTCAAATGATATCCAATTCCAGCCAAAATTGGGGGGGACTTTTTGAAAAAAGGGAAGAATATTTTGGTAATTTGATGTAAATTTTGATCAAAAAAGTATTGATCCAGATGATTGGTATTATATAATTTTTTTTTCTAATTGAGTAATCCATTAGTAATTTAAATCAGACTTTATTTCAACGAAGAGTATAAGGGAGAGTCTTTGTTACTTATGAAGAGACTTGAGTTATTACGTAGTGGCGACTCATTGTAAATGTAAAAAACAAAAGATATGGTAACAATTTTAATATAAATAGAGAGTACATAAAATAATTGAATCGTATTTATGTTTAGGAATTATTTCAGGGGCCCTTGAAGTTAGCTATTCAAAATCTTCTTGTGAAGCTTTTTAAGGCAACTTATTCAGAAGAAAAATATTAGTAATGATTTATATCCTCGGTTACCGCTGAAAATATTTGATACTTTATTAAAACCCATTATTTATACCGTTCTGAAATAACGGAAGAAAGTTGATGAACAATGAATTGGTTTATATTGAATGTTAATAGAAGGACATCAAATGGGTGTTTGTCGAAATATTCTAAAATACTGTTTTAAGTTAGCTGAAAACCACTGATTTTGTATAATGATTTTGAAGAAGACATTGAGTTGGGGAATCAGGAAGGAAGTTGTTTTTGGGGAGAACACCTTTGACATGGAAAAATGGAATGCTCCTGTTCGGTTTGTCAGGATCCCACAACCACAGCAGTGGCAATAACAGAAGTTGCAACCACAGGAGCAGCTTCAACTGAAGCTACAACCACTGAGGCAGCAACAAAGAGGCAGCAACAACAGAGGCTGCAACAACAGAGGCTGCAACAACAGAGGCTGCAACAACTGAGGCCGCAACAACTGAGGTGGCAACAACAGAGGCTGAAACCCACAGAGGCAGCTACCACGGAAGCTGAACCACTGAGGCAGCAACAACAAGGCAGTCACCACTGAGCAGCAACGACAGAGGCTGCAAAACCCAAAGCTGCAACCCCCGGGTAGCAACAACTGAGGCAGAACAACACAGGCAGCAACAACTGATGCAGCAAGCACCGGGGCAGAAAACAACTGATGCAGCAACAACTGGAGGCAAACCACAGAGTGGAACAACAGAAGTGAAACCCACAGGGGGAGCTCAACTGAAGCTGCAACCACTGAGGCAGCAACAACAGAGGCAGCAACAACTGGGGCCCGCAACAACAGAGGCAGCAACAACAGAGGCTGCACCACTGAGGCTGCAACCACTGAGGCAGCAACACAGCAGTGGCAAACAGAAGTGACACAGGAGCAGCTTCAACTGAAGTTGCAACCACTGAGGCAGCAACAACAGGGGCAGCAAAAATAAAAAGAGGTTGCAACAACTGAGGCCGCAACAACGAGGCGGCAACAAAGAGGCTGTAACCAGGGGCAGCTCACTGAAGCTGAAAACCACTGAGGCAGAACAACACAGGCAGTCACCACTGAGGCAGCATGACAGAGGCGCAACAACTGAAGCTGCAACCAAAGAGGTAGCAACAACTGAGGCAGCAACAACACAGGCAGCTACAACTTGGGCCACAACAACAGAGGCAGAACAAAAAGAACCGCAACAACAGAAACCGCGAAAAACAGAAACCGCAACAGAAGGCAACAGAAGCTACAACAGAGGCAGCACAACCGATGAGTAACAACAGAGGTTGCAACAACTGAAGCTGTAACCACAGAGGTAAGCAACAGAGGTTGTAACACAGAGGCAGCTACCACTGAAGTTAAACCACGGGGAAGCAACAACACGGGTATACCAAAAAACTAAAGAGCAACAACTGAGGTCGCAACAACTGAGGCCGAACAAAAAAGGCAGCAACAACAGAAGCAAAAACAGAGGCAGCAACAACAGAACCCCGGCTTACAACAACAGAACCCGCACAACGGGAGGAGCAAAAACAGGAGCAACAAAAAAGAGGCAAAACCCAAAAAGCGCAACAACAGAGGAACAACAAGGCAGCAACAACAGAGGCTGCAAACTGAGGCAGCAAACCAGGGCAAAACGGAGGCAGTACCACTGAGGCAGCAACAACAGCGCAACAACGAGGCAGCAACAACGGCTGAACAACGAGGCGCAACAACGGGGCCCCAAAAAACAACAGAACAAAGGAAAGAGGAGAAAACGAGGAAAACGAGGCGCAAAAAATAAAAGGGGCAACAAAAAGAAGGGGGAAAAGAATTTTGAAGCGGGCAAATATTAAAAATTTTTTTTGGTTGCAAAAACCAAAAATTTTTTAAAGAAACAAAGAAGGCAGAAAACCTTTTGAAATTGAAAAACAGGAAAGGAAGCCTTTGAGGCCGGGCCAAACCCAAGTAAATTTTTTTGAAAAACCCTGAAGAAGACTTAAGGTAACCCTGAACAGCCCTTTTTTAAAATAAAACAATTTTCTTCAAACCTTTTTCCGAAAAATTTTCCCAAAACGGGGAAAGAAGCGTTTCAAAAGGGGGCAGCCCTTTTGGAAGAACAAAGAGGCTAAAAACAAAAAATTTTTTTTTTGGGGAAAAAAACTTGGAAAACAACCAACAGAGGAGCTCCAAAACTGAGAGAACAAAAAGTTTTTTGAAAACACTGAGGAGAAAAACTGAACCAAAAAGGAAAATAGGCAGAAACAACAATTTTTTTCCTTTTTTTTTTTTTTGATTTTTTTTCAACCCCACCAGAAGGGGGCAACAACGAAACCCAGCAAAATAAAGGCAGCAACAGAGCAGCAACAACAGGGAAAAGCGCAAAAACGAGGCAGCAACAACAAAAGCGAAAACTGATGCTGCCCTACCAAAAACTGAGGCAACCAGAGGCAGAACCCACGAACTGCAACAACAGAGGCAGCAAACCACTGAGGCAGCAACAACGGGCCAACAAGAGGCAGCAACCACTGAGGCGCAAAACAAAAGTCCCAACTGAGGCACAAAAAGGGAAAAAACGGGCAGAACCATGAAGTTGCACCACAGAGGGCAAAACCCAAAAAAGAGGAGAATCAGTGAAACCACAGGGCAGCAACAACTGAGGCACCCCAAAAACCCCCCTGAGGCAGCAACAACAGAAGCTGCAACGACGAGGCAGCCAACCAAAAAACCGGGCTGCACCAGAGGCACAACAAGGCAGAACCCACAAAATGCCAAAACCCCCCAGAGGCAGCAAAAACCCTGAAGGGGCCCAAAGGGGCCCCCAACAACAGAGGCAGCCACCCCCGAGGCAGCAACAACGGGTGCAACGACTGAGGCAGCCACCACTCAAAAAGGGCGAAAACCACTGGGCAACAACAGAGGCAGAACCACTAAATGAAAAACAGAGGCACCCACCCCCGAGGCAGCAACAACAAAAGGAAACCCCCCACGAGGCAGCAACAACGAAGCTGCAACACTGAGGCAGCAAAACGAGGCGCCCCACGAGCGCAAAACAGAGGCGAAACCCACAGGGGCAGCAACAACGAAAACTGAAACAAAAAGGGGGCCCACCATGAGGCAGCAACAACAGAAGCTGCAAGACGAGGCAGCAACAACAGAGGCAGAACAACGACCCGGGAATAACGAGGCGAAACCCACAGAGGCAAACAACTACGCAACAACAGAGGAAAAGGGCCAAAACCCAACCGAGGCAGCAACAACAAAAGTGAACACTGAGCCCCACCACTGAAGGGCGCAACAACAGGGGAGCAAAAAAGGGCAAAAAAGAGGCAGCCACCACTGGGGCAGCAAAAAAGAAGCTGAAACACTGAGGCAGCCACCACGAAGCTCCCAACCAACAAAAAAGGGCAGGCCCGGGGCCAAAACCAACGAGGCAGCAACAACGAACTGAAAACGGGGCAGCCCCCCGAGGCGCAACAACAAAAGGAAAGGGGGAAAACCAGGCGCAAACCCAACAAAAGAGGAAACGAGTCAAACGAGGCAGCAACAACGGGGCAGCAACAACAGAGGGCCACCCGGGGCAGCAACAACGAAGCTGCAACACTGAGGCAGCAACAACTAAAGGCAGAAACCCAACTGAGGCAGCAACAACAGAGGCAGTAACCACTAAAGCGCAACAACGAGGCGCAACAACTGAGGCAGCACAACAGAGCTGAAAGCCGAGGCAGAAAAACCCAGGGCGAAACCCAAACAAAGGCAGCAAACCTGAAGCGCAACAAGAGGCAGCACCACGAGGCAGCAAACAAAAGGCAACACGAGAGCAACCAGAGCAGAAACCCAACGAGGCGCAACAACTGAGGCCGCACCGAGGCAGCAACAACAGAGGCAGCAACCACTGAAGCTGCAACACAGAGGCAAACTAGGCAGCAACAACAAAAGCCAACGAGAGCAGAAAAACCCACACAAAAGAGCGTAACGGACAAACGAGCGAACGACTAAAGTGCCACCACTCCAAACGAGGCAGAAAAACTAAAAGATGCTGTAACTGAGCAGCAACAACAGGGGCACAACTGAGCTGCAAACAACAGAGGCAGTACCACTGAGGAAGCAACAAAAACTAGAGGCAGAAACCCAACAGAGGCAGAAAACCAAAACTGCAACCAACAGAGGCAGCAAAAACCCAGAGCAGCAACAACAGAAACTGCAACCAGGGGGGCCCCACCACTGAAGCGCAACAACGAAGGCTGCAACGACGAGGCAGCACCACTAAGCTGCAAAGACAACCACTGAGGCAGCACCATTGAAGCTGAAAAACTAGCTGCTACCACCTGAAGGGAACAACAGAGCGCAACCACAAAAGCTGCAAAACTCAGGTTGCAACAACAAGGCAGCAACAACGAAGCTGCAACACTGAGGAGCACCACTAGGCGCAACAAAGAGGCTGTACACAGGCAGAAACCAACAAACTGCAACCACTGAGGCAGCCACCCACTGACAGCGCAACACCGGGCCAACAAAACTGAGCTGCAAACCACTGAGAAACCCCAACTAAAGGCCCCAAAGGAATGCAACAAGAGGCAGCCCCCACTGAGGCAGCAACAACGAGGCACCCAACACTGAGGCAGCAACAACAAAAGGCGCAACAACTGATGCTGCTACACTAGGCAGCAACAACAGAGGCGCAACCACTGGGTAACTGAGCTGAAACCCACAGAGGCAGCAACCACCGAGGCAGCAACAACAGAAGCTGCAACGACAGAGGCAGCCCCCCTGAAGCTGCAACAACAGAGGCACCCACCACGAGCAGCAACAACAGAGCGCAACCCCAAAGGCTAGAACCACGAGGCTGCAACCACGAGGCAGCACAACTCAGCGCAACAACAGAGGCAGAACAACTGAGCTGCAACCAACAGAGGCAGCAACAACTGAGGCAAAAACCCAAGAGGCAGCCACCACGAGGCAGCAACAACAGAAGCGCAAACAACAGAGGCAGCAACCCCCAAAGCGCAACCACGAGGCAGCAACAACAGAGGCAGTCAACCACGAGTCAACAACGGGATGTGCAACCAGGGGCAGCAACAAAATGAGGCAGAAACCCAACGAGTTGCAAACACAGGCAGCAACCACTGAGGCAGCAACAACTGAAGGCAGCAACAACAGGGGCAGCAACCACTGAAGGAAACCCACAGAGGCACCCATCACTGAGGCAGCAACAACAGGCGCAACACGAGCACCCAAACCACTGAACTGCAAACCTGAGGCAGCAACCCCGAGCTGCACCACTGAGGCAGCAACAACAAAAGGGCTGCAACACGAGGCGCAAAAACGAGGCAGCAAAACAAAAGGCTAAAAACCCACGAGGCAGCAAAACCCAGGCGCAACCCCCGAGAAGCAAAAACCCAGGCGCAACAACGAGGCAGCAACAACCAGAGGCAGCAACCAACAAGGAACAACTAGTGCAACCACGAGGCAGCAACAACTAGGCAGCAACAACAGAGCTGCAACAACAGAGGCAGCCACCACTAAAGGCAGCAACAACAGAGTTGCAACGACGAGGCAGCCAACCGAAGCTGCAACCACGAGGCAGCCCCCAACTGCAGCGAACCACTGAGGAGCCACCACTAAAGGCAGCAACAACAGAAGCTGCAACGACAGAGGCACCCACCACTGAAGCTGCAACAACGAGGCAGCCACGAGGCAGCCAACGAAGCGCAAACGACTGACATGAGCGCACCACGAGGCAGCAACAACTCAGCGAAACCCAACAGAGGCAGAACAACGGCCTAACAGAGCAGCAACAAACAGAGGCAGCAACCACGAGCGCAGCGCAACCACGAGGCAGCAAAAAACCCAGAGCTGCCGGGCAAACAACTGAGGCACCCACCACTGAGCTGCAACCACGAGGCAGCCACCACTAAAGGCAGCAACCACAGAAGCTGCAACAGAGGCAGCCACCCCCGAAGCTGCAACCAACGAGGCAGCCACCCCCGAGGCAGGCTCAACTGAGGGCAACAACTGATGCGCTACCCCCGAGGCAGCAACAACAGAGGCAAACCACTAAAGGAAACCGAGGCTGCAACCACAGAGGCACCCAACAACTAGGCAGCAACAACAAAAGGCGCAACAACTAGGCGAAACCCAACAGAGGCAGCCACCACTGAAGCTGCAAACGAGGCCACCACTGAGGCAGCAACAACAGAAGTGAAACCCACCAAAGGCACCACCATGAGGCAACCACTGGAGGCAGCAACACGAAGCTGACAAGCACAACCCCGAGCGCAACCACTGAGGCAGCAACAACAGAGGCACCCACCACTGAAGCTGCAACACAGAGGCGCAACCCAACAGCAGGCAGCAACCAAAACTGCAACACAGAGGCGCACCACTGAGGCAGCAACAACTCAGGCAGCAACCCCCAGAGGCAGAACACACAGCAGCAACCACGAGGCGCAACCACGAGGCAGACAACAGAGCTGAAACCCAGAGGCACCCACACTGGGCCCGCAACCACAGAGGCAGCAACAATCAGGCAGCAACCAACAGAGGCAGCACCACTGCAGCTGCAACCACTGAGCAGCACACTGAACAGCAACCACAGAAGGCAACGACAGGGGAGCCCCACTGAGGCAACCACTGAGGCAGCCACCCCCGAGGCACCCCTACTGAAGCGCAAAACGAGCTGCACACGAGGAAAGCAAACCGGGGCAGCAACCACTGAAGCTGCAACCACGAGGCAGCAACAACTCAGGCGAAACCCAACGAGGCAGCAACCAGCGCAACAAAGAGTAGCAAACCACTGAAGCTGCAACAACAGAGGGCAAACCACAGAGGCAGCAACCACGAAGCTGCAAAAGAGCTGCAAACCACAGAGGCAGCAACACTCAGGCTGCAAACAGAGGCAGAACAATCAGGCAGCAACAACAGAGGCACCCAAACCACTGCAGCTGCAACCACGAGGCAGCCACCACTGAAGCAGCAACCACAGAAGCTGCAACGACAGAGGCAGCCACCACTGAAGCTGCAACCACTGAGGCAGCCACCACTGAGGCAGCCACCACTGAAGCTGCAACATTGATGCTGCTACCACTGAGGCAGCAACAACAGAGGCATGCAAACCACAGAGGCAGCAACAACTCAGGCAGCAACAATCAGAGGCAGCAACAACAGAGCGTAACACAGAGGCAGCAACCACTGAAGCTGCAACAACAGAGGCTGCAACCACGAGGCAGCAACACGAAGGCAGAACCACAGAGGCTGCAACCACAGAGGCAGCAACCACGAGGCAGCAACAACAGAGCAGCAACAACGAGAGGCAGCCACCACTGAGGCAAACCACTGAGGCAGCCACCACTGAAGCAGCAACACAGAAGCTGCAACGACAGAGGCAGCCACCACGAAGCTGCAACCACTGAGGCAGCCTACCACTGAGGGCAGAACACTGAAGCTGCAACAACTGATGCTGCACCACTGAGGCAGCAACAGAGGCAGCAACCACTGAAGCGCTAACCACAGAGGCTGCAACCACAGAGGCAGCAACAACCAGGCAGACAACAGAGGCAGCAACAACAGAAGCTGCAACGACAGAGACAAGCCACCACTGAAGCTGCAACAACGAGGCAGCAACACTGAGGAGGCAACAACAGAGGCAGCACCACTGAAGCTGCAACCACAGAGGCTGCAACCACAGAGGCAGCAACAACAGCTGCAACGACAGAGGCAGCCACCACTGCAGTCAACACGAGGCAGCCACCACTGAGGCAACACTGAGGCAACTGAAGCAGCAAAACTGAAGCTGCAACGACTACCACTGAAGCTGCAACCACTGAGGCAGCCACCAGAGCAGCACACGAAGGACAGAGCCCACCACTGAGGCTGCAACACAGAGGCTGCAACCACAGAGGCAGCAACAACTCAGGCTGCAACCACGAGGCAGCAACAACTAGGCAGCAACAACAGAGGCAGCAACCACTGAAGTTGCAACCACAGAGGCTGCAACCACAGAGGCAGCAACAACTCAGGCTGCAACCACAGAGGCAGCAACAACTCAGGCTGCAACCACAGAGGCAGCAAAACCAGGCAGCCACCACTGCAGCTGCAACCACTGAGGCAGCCACCACTGAAGCAGCAACCACTAAATGCTGCACCACGAGGCAGCCAACACAAAGGCTGCAACCACTGAGGCAGCACACTGAAGCTGCAAACTGATGCTGCTACCACTGAGGCAGCAAAAACCCAGGCAGCAACAACAGAGGCAGCAACCACTGAAGGTGCAACCACAGAGCAGCAACACTAGAGCAGCAACAACTCAGGCTGCAAACCACAGAGGCAGCAACAACTCAGGCAGCAACAACGAGGCAGCCACCACTGAAGCTGCAACCACAGAGGCAGCCACCACTGAGGCAGAAACCCACGAAGCTGCAAACCACAGAGGCAGCAACAACCAGGCTGCAACCAGGCAAACAACCAGGCAGCAACACAGAGGCAGCCACCACTGCAGCTGCAACCACGGGAGGCAGCCACCACTGAAGCAGCAACCACAGAAGCTGCAACGACAGAGGCAGCCACCACTGAAGCTGCAACCACTGAGGCAGCCACCACTGAGGCAGCACTACTGAAGCTGCAATAACTGGATGCTGCTACCACTGAGGCAGCAACAACAGAGGAGCAACCACTGAAGCTGTAACAACAGAGGCTGCAACCACAGAGGTAGCAACAACTCAGGCTGCAAACCACAGAGGCAGCAACAACTCAGGCAGCAAACAGAGGCAGCAACCACTTCGAAGCTGCAACAACAGAGGCTGCTAACCACTGAGGCAGCAACACGAGGCAGTAATAACTGATGCTGCAACCACAGAGGCAGCAACACTGAGGCAGCAACAAAGCAGCAACAACTAGCGCAACACAGAGGCAGCACCACGAAGCTCCCTGACAACCACTGAGGCAGCCTACCACTGAGGCAGCAACAACAGAAGCTGAAACCCGACTGAGGCAGCAACCACTGAAAGCAGCAACACGAGGCAGCAACAAAAACATGCCACACTGAGCAGAAACCACTGAAGGCTGCAACAGACGATGCTGCTACCACTGAGGCAGCAACAACAGAGGCAGCAACCACTGAAGCTGCAACCACAGAGGCAGCAACCAGAGGAGCAACAACTCAGGTAGCAACAACAGAGGCAGCAACAACAGAGGCAGCAACACAAGGCAACTACCACTAAAGGGCCCGGTTGCAAAACAGAGGCACCACTTGAGGCAGCAACAACTGAGGCAGCAACACAGAAGTTGCAACCGACAGAGGCAGCCACCACGAAGCTGCAACAACAGAGGCTGAACCACAGAGGCAGCAACAACTCAGCAGCAACGACAGAGGCAGCCACCACTGCAGCTGCAACCACTGAGGCAGCCACCACTGAAGCAGAAAACCACAGAAGCTGCAACGACAGAGGCAGCCACCACTGAAGCTGCAACCACTGAGGCAGCACCACTGAGGCAGCACTACGAAGCTCAGAGCCACACTGAAGCTGCAACAACAGATGGCTGCAACCACAGAGGCGAACAACAGGCAGCAACAACAGAGGCAGCAACCACTGAAGCTGCAACACGAGGCTGCAACTACAGAGGCAGCAACAACTCAGGCTGCAACCACAGAGGCAGCAACAACCAGGCAGCAACAACGAGGCAGCCACCACTGAAGCTGCAACCACTGAGGCAGCACCACTGAGGCAGCAACAACAGAGGCAGCAACCACTGATGCTGCAACCACGAGGCAGCAACCACTGAGGCTAGTCAATAACGATGCTGCAACCACAGAGGCAGCAACAACAGAGGCAGCAACCAACAGAAGCGCAACCACAGAGGCAGCAAAAACCCGAGGCAGCAACAACAGAGGCAGCAACACTGAAGCTGCAACCACTGAGGCAGCAACAACAGAGGTGCTACCACTGAGGCAGCAACAACAGAGGCAGCAACCACCGAAGCTGCACAACAGAGGCTGCATACCACAGGAGCAACAACTAGGCAAGCAGAGGCAGCACACGAGGCAGCAACACAGAGGCAGCTAACAACATGCTCAACACGAGGCAGCAACAACAGAGGCAGCAACCACTGAAGCTTGCAACAACAGAGGCTGCAACCACGAGGCAGCAACAGGCCAAAACAGAGGCACCCCGGGGGCAGCAAAACCGAACCCCTGAAGCAACAACGACCCCAAAACCCAAGGAAACAACCGGGCCAAAACAAAAATGCTGCAACCAAAAGGGGAAAACCCCAAAGAGAACAACAGAAGCCACCATGGGGCTCAAACTGAGG